>CM050324.1:971021-990021 GCA_027475135.1 Bactrocera correcta
ATAAGTTTAAAATATTTAAAATAATTAACCTTCTTTAACGCACTGAAGTCTACATAAAGCCTTAACGGTATAACTGCACTGCATTTAGAAGAATTCCGTTATCATATATTTATATATAAAGTCGATTTTCTTGTATATATATATTTCGCAATCGATATCGAAATGCTTCAGATAACTGGTTTAACATATTTAAGTAAATAAACTTCCTTTATCGAACTGAAGTTGACATATTTAGGTATAAAGTCGATTTGGTGGTACATACACATTTAGCAATCGATATCGAAATGCTTCAAATCATTACATTAACATATTTAAGTTAATTAACCTTCTTTAACGTACTGAAGGCGATATAAAGCCATGGCTGCATAACGACAGCGCATGTAGAAGAATTTCGTAATTTTATATTTAGGTATATAGTCGATTTTCTTATATTAGCAAAATTAGCAATCGATATCGAAAATCTTCAAATCATTAGTTTAACATATTTAAGTTAATTAACCTTCTTAAACGTATTGAAGTTGATATAAAGCCATGGCGGCATAACGACAGTGCATTTAGAGGAATTTCGTAATCTTATATTTAGGTATAAAGTCGATTTTGTTGTATATACGCATTTAGCAATCGATATCGAAATGCTTCAAATCATTAGTTTAACATATTTAAGTTAATTAACCTTCTTTAACGTATTGAAGTTGATATAAAGCCATGGCGGCATAACGACAGTACATTTGGAAGAATTCCGTAATCTTATATTTAGGTATAAATTCCATTTTCTTTTATTTACACATTTAGCAAGCGATATCGAAATGCTTCAAATCATTAGTTTAACATATTTAAGTTAATTAACCTTCTTTAACGTATTAAAGTTGATATAAAGCCATGGCGGCATAACGACAGTACATGTAGAAGAATTCCGTAGTCTTATATTTAGGAATAAAGTCGATTTTCTTGTATATACAAATTTAGCAATCGGTATCGAAATGCTGCAAGTCATTAGTTTAACATATTTAAGTTAATTTGTCCCTCTTTATCTTACTGAAGTCTACAAAAGCCATAACGGCAGTATATTTGGGTGAATTCCGTAATCTTTTATTTAGGCATAAACCGATTTTCTTGTGTATACACATTTAGCAATCGATATCGAAATACTTCAGCTCATAAGATTAACATATGTAAGTTAATAAACCTTCTTTAACGATCTGAAGTGGGCACATAGCCATGGCGGCATAACGGCAGTGCATGTAGAAGAATTACATAATCTTATATTTAGGTATATAATCGATTTTGTTGTATATACGCATTTAGCAATCGACATCGAAATGCTTCAAATCATTAGCTTAACATATTTAAGTTAATTAACCTTCTTTAACGCAATGAAGTTGATATAAAGCCATGGCGGCATAACGACAGTACATGTAGAAGAATTCCGTAATCTTATATTTAGGTATAAAGTCGATTTTCTTATATTTACAAATTTAGCAGTCGATATCGAAAATCTTCAAATCATTAGTTTAACATATTTAAGTTAATAAACCTTCTTTAATGAACGGAAGTTGGCTTAAAGCCATGGCGACATAGCGGCAGTGCATGTAGAAGAATTACATAATCTTATATTTAGGTAAATAATCGATTTTGTTGTATATACGCATTTAGCAATCGACATCGAAATGCTTCAAATCATTAGCTTAACATATTAAATTAATTAACCTTCTTTAACGTATTGAAGTTGATATAAAGCCATGGCGGCATAACGACAGTGCATGTAGAAGAATTCCGTAATCTTATATTTAGGTAGAAAGTCGATTTTCTTGTAAATACACATTTAGCAATCGATATCGAAATACTTCAAATCATTAGTTTTAAACATTTTAAAAAGTTAATAAACATTTTTTAGCTTACTGAAGTCTACATAAAGCCTTAACGGTATAACGGCAGTGCATTTAGAAGAATTCCGTATTGTTATAATTTTATATTTAGGTATAAAGTCGATTTTCTGGTATTTACACATATAGCAGTCGATATCGAAATGCTTCAAACCATTAGTTTAACATATTTAAAATAATTAACCTTCTTTAACGTATTGAAGTTGATACAAAGCCATGGCGGCATAACGACAGTACATTTGGAAGATTTCCCTAATCTTATATTTAGGTATAAAGTCGATTTTCTTGAGTATACACATTTAGCAATCGATATCGAAATGCTTCAAATCATTAGTTTAACATATTTAAGTTAATTAACCTTCTTTAACGTATTGAAGTTGATATAAAGCGATGGCGGCATAACGGCAGTGCATTTAGAAGAATTCTGTAATCTCATATTTAGGTATAAAGTCGATTTTCTTGTATATGCACATTTAGCAATCGATATCGAAATGCTTCAAATCATTAGTTTAACATATTTAAGTTAATTAACCTTCTTTAACGTATCGAAGTTGATATAAAGCCATGGCGGCATAACGGCAGTGCATTTAGAAGAATTCTGTAATCTCATATTTAGGTATAAAGTCGATTTTCTTGTATATACATATTTAGCTATCGATATCGAGATGCTCCGAATCATTAGTTTAACATATTTATGTTAATAAACCTTCTTTAACGCACTGAAGTCTACATAAAGCCTTAACGGTATAACTGCACTGCATTTAGAAGATTTCCGTTATCATATATTTATATATAAAGTCGATTTTCTTGTATATATATATTTCGCAATCGATATCGAAATGCTTCAGATAACTGGTTTAACATATTTAAGTAAATAAACTTCCTTTATCGAACTGAAGTTGACATATTTAGGTATAAAGTCGATTTTGTGGTACATACACATTTAGCAATCGATATCGAAATGCTTCAAATCATTACATTAACATATTTAAGTTAATTAACCTTCTTTAACGTACTGAAGGCGATATAAAGCCATGGCTGCATAACGACAGCGCATGTAGAAGAATTTCGTAATTTTATATTTAGGTATATAGTCGATTTTCTTATATTAGCAAAATTAGCAATCGATATCGAAAATCTTCAAATCATTAGTTTAACATATTTAAGTTAATTAACCTTCTTAAACGTAATGAAGGTGATATAAAGCCAAGGCGGCATAACGACAGTGCATTTAGAGGAATTTCGTAATCTTATATTTAGGTATAAAGTCGATTTTGTTGTATATACGCATTTAGCAATCGATATCGAAATGCTTCAAATCATTAGTTTAACATATTTAAGTTAATTAACCTTCTTTAACGTATTGAAGTTGATATAAAGCCATGGCGGCATAACGACAGTACATTTGGAAGAATTCCGTAATCTTATATTTAGGTATAAATTCCATTTTCTTTTATTTACACATTTAGCAAGCGATATCGAAATGCTTCAAATCATTAGTTTAACATATTTAAGTTAATTAACCTTCTTTAACGTATTAAAGTTGATATAAAGCCATGGCGGCATAACGACAGTACATGTAGAAGAATTCCGTAGTCTTATATTTAGGAATAAAGTCGATTTTCTTGTATATACAAATTTAGCAATCGATATCGAAATGCTGCAAGTCATTAGTTTAACATATTTAAGTTAATTTGTCCCCTTTATCTTACTGAAGTCTACAAAAGCCATAACGGCAGTATATTTGGGTGAATTCCGTAATCTTTTATTTAGGCATAAAACCGATTTTCTTGTGTATACACATTTAGCAATCGATATCGAAATACTTCAGCTCATAAGATTAACATATGTAAGTTAATAAACCTTCTTTAACGATCTGAAGTGGGCACATAGCCATGGCGGCATAACGGCAGTGCATGTAGAAGAATTACATAATCTTATATTTAGGTATATAATCGATTTTGTTGTATATACGCATTTAGCAATCGACATCGAAATGCTTCAAATCATTAGCTTAACATATTTAAGTTAATTAACCTTCTTTAACGCAATGAAGTTGATATAAAGCCATGGCGGCATAACGACAGTACATGTAGAAGAATTCCGTAATCTTATATTTAGGTATAAAGTCGATTTTCTTATATTTACAAATTTAGCAGTCGATATCGAAAATCTTCAAATCATTAGTTTAACATATTTAAGTTAATAAACCTTCTTTAATGAACGGAAGTTGGCTTAAAGCCATGGCGACATAGCGGCAGTGCATGTAGAAGAATTACATAATCTTATATTTAGGTAAATAATCGATTTTGTTGTATATACGCATTTAGCAATCGACATCGAAATGCTTCAAATCATTAGCTTAACATATTAAATTAATTAACCTTCTTTAACGTATTGAAGTTGGTATAAAGCCATGGCGGCATAACGACAGTGCATGTAGAAGAATTCCGTAATCTTATATTTAGGTAGAAAGTCGATTTTCTTGTATATACACATTTAGCAATCGATATCGAAATACTTTAAATCATTAGTTTAACATATTTAACATGAAATGCTTCAAATAACTGATTTAGCATATTTAGGTTAATTAGCCTTCTTTATCTTACCGAAGTTTACATAAAGCCATAACGGCATAACGGCAATATATTTGGGTGAATTCCGTAATTTTATTTTTAAGTATAAAGTCGATTTTGTTGTATTAATATACGCATTTAGCAATTTACATCGAAATGCTTCAAATGATTAGTTTAACATATTTAAGTTAATTAACCTTCCTTAACGTATTGAAGTTGATATAAAGCCATGGCGGCATAACGACAGTACATTTGGAAGAATTCCGCAATCTTATGTTTAGGTATAAATTCGATTTTCTTGTATATACACATTTAGCAAGCGATATCGAAATACTTCACATCATTAGTTTAACATATTTAAGTTAATAAAACTTCTTTAATGATCTGAAGTTGGCATATGGCCATGGGGGCAAAACGGCAGTGCATTTAGAAGAATTCCGTTATCTTATATTTAGGTATAAAGTCGATTTTCTTGTATATACACATTTAGCTATCGATATCGAAATGCTTCAAATAATAGTTTAACATATTAAGTTAATAAACGCTTTTTAGCTTACTGAAGTCTACATAAAGCCTTAACGGTAAAACGGCAGTGCATTTAGAAGAATTCCGTAATGTTATAATTTTATGTTTAGGTATAAAATCGATTTTCTTATAAATACACATTTAGCTATCGATATCGAAATGCTTCAAATCATTAGTGTAACATATTTAAGTTAATAAACATTTTTTAGCATACTGAAGTCTACATAAAGCCTTAACGGTATAACGGCAGTGCATTTAGAAGAATTCCGTAATCTTATATTTAGGTATAAATTCGATTTTTTTTTGTATATACACGATTTGCAATCGATAACGAAATGCTTCAAATCATTAGTTAAAGATATTTAAGTTAATTAGCCTTCTTTAACGTAATGAAGGTGACATAAAGCCATGGCGGCATAACGACAGTACATTTGGAAGAATTCCGTAGTCTTATATTTAGGTATAAAGTCGATTTTTTTTTATATATGCATTAAGCAATCGAGATCGAAATGCTTCAAATAACTGGTTTAACATTTTTAAGTTAATAAACTTTCTTTAACGAACTGAAATTAACATAAAGCTATAACGGCATAACGGCAGTGCATTTACAAAAATTCCGTTATGGTATATTTTATATAAAGTCGATTTTCTTGTATTTTCACATTTAGCAATCGATAACGAAATGCTCCAAATCATTAGTCTAACATATTTAAGTTAATTAACCTTCTTTATCTTCTTTATCTTACCGAAGTTTACATAAAGCCATAACGGTATAACGGCAATGCATTTGGAAGAATTCCGTAAACTTATATTTAGGTATATTGCCGGTTTTGTTGTATAAACACATTTAGCAATCGATATCGAGATGCTTCAAATCATTAGTTTAACATATTTTAGTTAATTAACCTTCTTTTTCTTACTGAAGTTTACGTAAAGCCATAACGAAATAACGGCAGTGCATTTGGAAGAATTCCGTAATCTTATGTTTAGGTATAAAGTCGAATTTGTTGTATATACACATTAGCAATCGATATCGAGATGGTTCAACTCATTAGTTTAACATATTTAAGTTAATAAACCTTCTTTAAAGATCTGAAGTTGGCTTAAAGCCATGGCGGCATAACGGCAGTGCATTTAGAAGAATTACGTAATCTTATATTAAGGTATAAAGTCGATTTTCTTGTATTTACACATTTAGCAATCGATATCGAAATGCACCAAATAACTGGTTTAGCATATTAAGGTTAATTAACCTTCTTTATCTTACTGAAGTTTACATAAAGCCATAACGGCATAACGGCAGAATAGTTATATGAATTCCGTTATCCTATATTTAGGTGAACAGTCGATTTTGTTGTACATACACATTTAGCAATCGATATCGAAATGCTTCAAATCATTAGTTTAACATATTTACGTTAATTAACCTTCTTTAACGTATTGAAGTTGATATAAAGCCATGGCGGCATAACGACAGTACATTTGGAAGAATTCCGAAATCTTATATTTAGGTATAAAGGCGATTTTTTTGTATATACACATTTAGCAATCGATATCGAAATGCTTCAAATCATTAGTTTAACATATTTAAGTTAATTAACCTTCTTTAACGTATTGAAGTTGATATATAGCCATGGCGGCATAACGACAGTACATTTGGAAGAATTCCGTAATCTTATAATTAGGTATAAATTCGATTTTCTTGTATATACACATTTAGCAATCGATATCGAAATGCTTCAAATCATTAGTTTAACATATTTAAGTTAATTAACCTTCTTTAACGTATTGAAGTTGATATATAGCCATGGCGGCATAACGACAGTACATTTGGAAGAATTCCGTAGACTTATATTTAGGTATAAAGTCGATTTTCTTGTATATACAAATTTAGCAATCGATATCGAAATGCTTCAAGTCATTATTTTAACATATTTAAGTTAATTAATCCTCTTTATCTTACTGAAGTCTACAAAAGCCATAACGGCAGTATTTTTGGGTGAATTGAATTCCGTAATCTTTTATTTAGGTATAAAATCGATTTTCTTGTGTATACACATTTAGCAAACGATATTGAAATGCTTAAGCTCATAAGTTTAACATATTTAAGTTAATAAACCTTCTTTAACGATCTGAAGTGGGCACATAGCCATGGCGGCATAAGGGCAGTGCATGTGGAAGAACTACATAATCTTATATTTAGGTATAGAGTCGATTTTCTTGTAAATACACATTTAGCTATGGATATCGAAATGCTTCAAATCATTAGTTAGACATACTAAGTTAATAAACATTTTTTAGCTTACTGCATTTAGAAGAATTCCGTAATGTTATAATTTTATATTTAGGTATAAAGTCGATTTTCTTGTATTTAATTTAACATATTTAAAATAATTAACCTTCTTTAACGTATTGAAGTTGATACAAAGCCATGGCGGCATAACGACATTACATTTGGAAGAATTCCCTAATCTTATATTTAGGTATGAAGTCGATTTTCTTGAGTATACACATTAAGCAATCGATATCGAGATGCTTCAAATCATTAGTTTAACATATTTAAGTTAATAAACCTTCTTTAACGCACTGAAGTCTACATAAAGCCTTAACGGTTTAACTGCACTGCATTTAGAAGAATTCTGTTATCTTATATTTAGGTATAAATTCGACTTTCTTGTATATACTCATTTAGCAAGCGATATCGAAATGCTTCAAATCATTAGTTTAACATATTTAAGTTAATTGACCTTCTTTAACGTAATGAAGGTGATATAAAGCCATGGCGGCATAACGACAGTGCATTTAGAAGAATTTCGTAATTTTATATTTAGGTATAAAGTCGATTTTGTTGTATATACGCATTTAGCAATCGACATCGAAATGCTTCAAATCATTAGTTTAACATATTTAAGTTAATTAACCTTCTTTAACGTATTGAAGTTGATATAAAGCCATGGCGGCATAACGACAGTACATTTGGGTGAATTCCGTAATCTTTTATTTAGGTACAAAATCGATTTTCTTGTATATACACATTTAGCCATCGATATCGAAATGCTTCAGCTCACAAGTTTAACATATTTAAATTAATAAACCTTCTTTAACGCACTGAAGTCTACATAAAGCCTTAACGGTTTAACTGCACTGCATTTAGAAGAATTCTGTTATCTTATATTTAGGTATAAATTCGACTTTCTTGTATATACTCATTTAGCAAGCGATATCGAAATGCTTCAAATCATTAGTTTAACATATTTAAGTTAATTGACCTTCTTTAACGTATTGAAGTTGATACAAAGCCATGGCGGCATAACGACATTACATTTGGAAGAATTCCGTAATCTTATATTTAGGTATAAAGTCGATTTTCTTGAATATACACATTTAACAGCCGATATCGAAATGCTTCAAATCATTATTTTAACATATTTAAGTTAATAAACCTTCTTTAACGCACTGAAGTCTACATAAAGCCTTAACGGTTTAACTGCACTGCATTTAGAAGAATTCTGTTATCTTATATTTAGGTATAAATTCGACTTTCTTGTATATACTCATTTAGCAAGCGATATCGAAATGCTTCAAATCACTAGTTTAACATATTTAAGTAAATTAACCTTCTTTAACGTAATGAAGGTGACATAAAGCCATGGCGGCATAACGGCAGTGCATTTAGAAGAATTCAGTAATCTTATATTTAGGTATAAAGTCGATTTTCTTGTATTTACACATTTAGTAGTCGATATCGAAATGCTTCAAACCACAAGTTTAAAATATTTAAAATAATTGACCTTCTTTAACGTATTGAAGTTGATACAAAGCCATGGCGGCATAACGACAGTACATTTGGAAGAATTCCCTAATCTTATAATTAGGTATGAAGTCGAATTTCTAGTATATACAAATTTAGCAATCGATATCGAAATGCTTCAAATCATTAGTTTAACATATTTAAGTTAATAAACCTTCTTTAACGCACTGAAGTCTACATAAAGCCTTAACGATTTAACTGCACTGCATTTAGAAGAATTCTGTTATCTTATATTTAGGTATAAATTCGACTTTCTTGTTTATACTCATTTAGCAATCGATATCAAAATTCTTTAAATCATTAGTTTAATGTATTTAAGTTAAGTAACTTTCTTTAACTTATTGAAGGAGATATAAAGCCATGGCGGCATAACGACAGTACATTTGGAAGATTTCCCTAATCCTATATTTAGGTATAAAGTCGATTTTCTTGAGTATACACATTTAGCAATCGATATTGAGATGCTTCAAATCATTAGTTTAACATATTTAAGTTAATAAACCTTCTTTAACGCACTGAAGTCTACATAAAGCCTTAACGGTATAACTGCACAGCATTTAGAAGAATTCCGTTATCATATATTTAAGTATAAATTCGACTTTCTTGTATATACTCATTTAGCAAGCGATATCGAAATGCTTCAAATTATTAGTTTAACATATTTAAGTTAATTAACCTTCTTTAACGTATCGAAGTTGATATAAAGCCATGGCGGCATAACGGCAGTGCATTTAGAAGAATTCTGTAATCTCATATTTAGGTATAAAGTCGATTTTCTTGTATATACACATTTAGCAATCGATATCGAAATGCTTTAAATCATTAGTTTAACATATTTAAGTTAATTAACCTTCTTTAACGTATTGAAGTTGATATAAAGCCATGGCGGCATAACGGCAGTGCATTTAGAAGAATTCTGTAATCTCATATTTAGGTATAAAGTCGATTTTCTTGTATATACACATTTAGCAATCGATATCGAAATGCTTCAAATCATTAGTTTAACATATTTAAGTTAATTAACCTTCTTTAACGTATCGAAGTTGATATAAAGCCATGGCGGCATAACGGCAGTGCATTTAGAAGAATTCTGTAATCTCATATTTAGGTATAAAGTCGATTTTCTTGTATATACACATTTAGCTATCGATATCGAGATGCTCCAAATCATTAGTTTAACATATTAAAGTTAATAAACCTTCTTTAACGCACTGAAGTCTACATAAAGCCTTAACGGTATAACTGCACTGCATTTAGAAGATTTCCGTTATCATATATTTAGGTATAAAGTCGATTTTCTTGTATATATATATTTCGCAATCGATATCGATATGCTTCAGAGAACTGGTTTAACATATTTAAGTCAATAAACTTCTTTTAGCGAACTGAAGTTGACATATTTAGGTATAAAGTCGATTTTGTTGTACATACACATTTATCAATCGATATCGAAATGCTTCAAATCATTAGATTAACATATTTAAGTTAATTAACCTTCTTTAACGTACTGAAGGCGATATAAAGCCATGGCTGCATAACGACAGTGCATGTAGAAGAATTTCGTAATTTTATATTTAGGTATAAAGTCGATTTTGTTGTATATACGCATTTAGCAATCGATATCGAAATGCTTCAAATCATTAGTTTAACATATTTAAGTTAATTAACCTTCTTTAACGATCTGAAGTGGGCACATAGCCATGGCGGCATAACGGCAGTGCATGTAGAAGAATTCCGTAATCTTATATTTAGGTATAAAGTCGATTTTGTTGTATATACGCATTTAGCAATCGAAATCGAAATGCTTCAAATCATTAGTTTAACATATTTAAGTTAATTAACCATCTTTAACGATCTGAAGTGGGCACATAGCCATGGCGGCATAACGGCAGTGCATGTAGAAGAATTCCGTAATCTTATATTTAGGTATAAAGTCGATTTTGTTGTATATACGCATTTAGCAATCGAAATCGAAATGCTTCAAATCATTAGTTTAACATATTTAAGTTAATTAACCCTCTTTAACGATCTGAAGTGGGCACATAGCCATGGCGGCATAACGGCAGTGCATGTAGAAGAATTCCGTAATCTTATATTTAGGTATAAAGTCGATTTTGTTGTATATACGCATTTAGCTATCGATATCGAAATGCTTCAAATCATTAGTTAAACATACTAAGTTAATAAAAATTTTTTAGCTTACTGAAGTCTACATAAAGCCTTAACGGTATAACGGCAGTGCATTTAGAAGAATTCCGTAATCTTATATTTAGGTATAAAGTCGATTTTCTTGTATTTACACATTTAGTAGTCGATATCGAAATGCTTCAAACCATAAGTTTAAAATATTTAAAATACTAAACCTTCTTTAACGTATTGAAGTTGATACAAAGCCATGGCGGCATAACGACAGTACATTTGGAAGAATTCCGTAGCCTTATATTCAGGTATAAAGTCGAATTTCTTGTATATACACATTTAGCAATCGATATTAAAATGCTTCAAATCATTAGTTTAACATATTTAAGTTAATAAACCTTTTTTAACGCACTGAAGTCTACATAAAGCCTCAACGGTATAACTGCACTGCATTTAGAAGAATTCCGTTATCTTATATTTAGGTATAAATTCGACTTTCTTGTATATACTCATTTAGCAAGCGATATCGAAATGCTTCAAATCACTAGTTTAACATATTTAAGTAAATTAACCTTCTTTAACGTAATGAAGGTGACATAAAGCCATGGCGGCATAACGACAGTGCATTTAAAAGAATTCCGTTACTTATATTTAGGTATAAAGTCGATTTTGTTGTATATACGCATTTAGCAATCGAAATCGAAATGCTTCAAATCATTAGTTTTAAAATATTTAAGTTAATTAACCCTCTTTAACGTATTGAAGTTGATTAAAGCCGGCGGCATAACGACAGTCATTTGGGAAAAATTCCGTAATCTTATTTAAAGGGATAAAATCGATTTTCTTGTTATACCATTTAGCAATCGATATCGAAATGCTTCAATAAGTTAACATATTTAAGTTAATAAAAATTCTTTAACTCGAAGTACATAGCCATCGGCATAAGGGGAGTATTGGGAATTCTAATTTATATTTAGGTATAAGTCGATTTTTTGTAAATACCATTTAGCATGGGAAACGAAATGCTTCAAATCATTAGTTACATATAAGTTAATAAAAATTTTTACACTGAAGTCACAAAAGCCTTCGGATAACGGCAGTGCATTTAGAAGAATTCCGTAATTTATATTTTTATATTTGGGGAAATCGATTTTCTTGTATTTAATTTAACATATTTAAAATATTTTAAACCTTTTTTAACGATTGAAGTTGAAAAAAGCCATGGCGGCATAACGCAGTCATTTGGGAAAAATTCCCTAATCTTATATTTAGGTATAAAGTCGATTTTTGATATACCATTTAGCAAACGATATCGAAATGCTTCAAATCATTAGTTTAACATATTTAAGTTAATTAACCTTCTTTAACGTATTGAAGTTGATATAAAGCCATGGTGGCATAACGACAGTACATTTTATTTATTAAGGTACAAAATCGATTTTCTTGTATATACACATTTAGCCATCGATATCGAAATGCTTCAGCTCACAAGTTTAACATATTTAAATTAATAAACCTTCTTTAACCATCTGAAGTGGGCATATAGCCATGGCTGCATAACGGCAGTGCATATAGAAGAATTCCATAAACTTATATTTAGGTATATAATCGATTTTGTTGTATATACGCATTTAGCAATCGACATCGAAATGCTTCAAATCATTAGTTTAACATATTTAAGTTAATAAACCTTCTTTAACGCACTGAAGTCTACATAAAGCCTTAACGGTATAACTGCACTGCATTTAGAAGAATTCCGTTATCTTATATTTAGGTATAAATTCGACTTTCTTGTATATACTCATTTAGCAAGCGATATCGAAATGCTTCAAATCATTAGTTTAACATATTGAAATTAGTTAACCTTCTTTAACGTAATGAAGGTGATATAAAGCCATGGCGATATAACGACAGTGCATTTAGAAGAATTCCGTAATCTTATATTTAGGTATAGAGTCGCTTTTGTTGTATATGCACATTTAGCAATCGATATCGAAAATCTTCAAATCATTAGTTTAACATATTTAAGTTAATTAACCTTCTTAAACGTAATGAAGGTGATATAAAGCCATGGCGGCATAGCGACAGTGCATGTAGAAGAATTCCGTAATCTTATATTTAGGTATAAATTGTCGATTTTGTTGTATATACGCATTTAGCAATCGATATCGAAATGCTTCAAATCATTAGTTTAACATATTTAAGTTAATTAACCTTCTTTAACGTATTGAAGTTGATATAAAGCCACGGCGGCATAACGACAGTACATTTGGAAGAATTCCGTAATCTTTTATTTAGGTATAAATTCGATTTTCTTTTATATACACATTTAGCAAGCGATATCGAAATGCTTCAAATCATTAGTTTAACATATTTAAGTTAACTAACCTTCTTTAACGTATAGAAGTTGATATAAAGCCATGGCGGCATAACGACAGTACATGTGGAAGAATTCCGTAGTCTTATATTTAGGAATAAAGTCGATTTTCTTATCTTTACAAATTTAGCAGTCGATATCGAAAATCTTCAAATCATTAGTTTAACATATTTAAGTTAATAAATCTTCTTTAATGAACGGAAGTTGGCTTAAAGCCATGGCGACATAGCGGCAGTGCATGTAGAAGAATTACATAATCTTATATTTAGGTATATAATCGATTTTGTTGTATATACGCAGTTAGCAATCGACATCGAAATGCTTCAAATCATTAGCTTAACATATTTAAGTTAATTAACCTTCTTTAACGTATTGAAGTTGATATAAAGCCATGGCTGCATAACGACAGTGCATGTAGAAGAATTCCCTTATCTTATATTTAGGTATAAAGTCGACTTTCTTGAGTGTACACATTTAGCAATCGATATCGAAATGCCTCAAATCATTAGTTTAACATATTAAGTTAATAAACGCTTTTTAGCTTACTGAAGTCTACATAAAGCCTTAACGGTATAACGGCAGTGCATTTAGAATAATTCCGTAATGTTATAATTTTATATTTAGGTATAAAATCGATTTTCTTATATATACACATTTAGCTATCGATATCGAAATGCTTCAAATCATTAGTGTAACATATTTAAGTTAATAAACATTTTTAAGCATACTGAAGTCTACATAAAGCCATAACGGTATAACAGCAGAGCATTTAGAAGAATTCCGTAATGTTATAATTTATATTTATGTATAAAGTCGATTTTCTTGTATATATACATTTCGCAGTCGATATCGAAATACTTCAGATAACTGGTTTAACATATTTAAGTTAATAAACCTCCTTTAGCGTAATGAAGGTGATATAAAGCCATGACGGCATAACGACAGTGCATTTAGAAGAATTCCGTAATCTTATATTTAGGAATAAAGTCGATTTTGTTCTATATACGCAAATGCTTCAAATCATTAGTTTAACATATTTAAGTTAATTAACCTTCTTTAACGTATTGAAGTTGATATAAAGCTATGGCGGCATAACGACAGTACATTTGGAAGAATTCCGAAATCTTATATTTAGGCATAAAGTCGATTTTGTTATATATACACATTTAGCAATCGATATCGAAATGCTTCAAATCATTAGTTTAACATATTTAAGTTAATAAACCTTCTTTAACGAACTGAAGTTGGCATAAAGCATGGCGGCATAACGGCATTGCATTTAGAAGGGGGGGGGGGGGGGGGGGGGGGGGGGGGGGGGGGGGGGGAAAAAAAAAAAAAAAAAAAAAAAAAAAAAAAAAAAAAAAAAAAAAAAAAAAAAAAAAAAAAAAAAAAAAAAAAAAAAAAAAAAAAATAGCAGTCGATATTTAAAAAATTAGTTTAACATTTTAAGTTAATAAATCTTCTTTAATGAACGGAAGTTGGCTTAAAGCCATGGCGACATAGCGGCAGTGCATGTAGAAGAATTACATAATCTTATATTTAGGTATATAATCGATTTTGTTGTATATACGCATTAGCAATCGACATGAAATGCTTCAAATCATTAGCTTAACATATTTAAGTTAATTAACCTTCTTTAACGTATTGAAGTTGATATAAAGCCATGGCGGCATAACGACAGTCATTAGAAGAATTCCCTTATCTTATATTTAGGTATAAAGTCGATTTCTTGAGTGTACACATTTAGCAATCGATATCGAAATGCCTCAAATCATTAGTTTAACATATTAAGTTAATAAACGCTTTTTAGCTTACTGAAGTCTACATAAAGCCTTAACGGTATAACGGCAGTGCATTTAGAATAATTCCGTAATGTTATAATTTTATATTTAGGTATAAAATCGATTTTCTTATATATACACATTTAGCTATCGATATCGAAATGCTTCAAATCATTAGTGTAACATATTTAAGTTAATAAACATTTTTAAGCATACTGAAGTCTACATAAAGCCATAACGGTATAACGGCAGAGCATTTAGAAGAATTCCGTAATGTTATAATTTATATTTATGTATAAAGTCGATTTTCTTGTATATATACATTTCGCAGTCGATATCGAAATACTTCAGATAACTGGTTTAACATATTTAAGTTAATAAACCTCCTTTAGCGAACTGAAGTTGACATAAAGCCATAACGGCACTGCATTTGGAAGAATTCCGTAGTCTAATATTTAGGCATAAAGTCGATTTTCTTGTATATACACATTTTGCAATCGATATCGAAATGCTTCAAATAACTGGTTTAGCATATTTAAGTTAATTAACCTTCTTTAACTTACTGAAGTTTACATAAAGCCATAACGGCAGTGCATTTAGAAGAATTCCGTAATCTTATATTAAGGTATAAATTCGATTTTTTTGTATATACACGTTTTGCAATCGATAACGAAATGCTTCAAATCATTAGTTTAAGATATTTAAGTTAATTAGCCTTCTTTAACGTAATGAAGGTGACATAAAGCCATGGCGGCATAACGACAGTACATTTGGAAGAATTACGTAGTCTTATATTTAGGTATAAAGTCGATTTTTTTTATATATGCATTAAGCAATCGAGATCGAAATGCTTCAAATAACTGGTTTAACATTTTTAAGTTAATAAACCTTCTTTAACGAACTGAAATTAACATAAAGCTATAACGGCATAACGGCAGTGCATTTACAAGAATTCCGTTATCGTATATTTTATATAAAGTCGATTTTCTTGTATTTTCACATTTAGCAATCGATAACGAAATGCTTCAAATCATTAGTCAAACATATTTAAGTTAATTAACCTTCTTTATCTTACTGAAATGCATATATTTAAGTTAATAAACCTTCTTTAACGATCTGAAGTTGGCTTAAAGCCATGGCGGCATAACGGCAGTGCATTTAGAAGAATTACGTAATCTTATATTTAGGTATAAAGTCGATTTTCTTGTATTTACACATTTAGCAATCGATATCGAAATGCACCAAATAACTGGTTTAGCATATTAAGGTTAATTAACCTTCTTTATCTTACTGAAGTTTACTAAAAGCCATAACGGCATAACGGCAGAATATTTATATGAATTCCGTTATCTTATATTTAGGTGAACAGTCGATTTTGTTGTACATACACATTTAGCAATCGATATCGAAATGCTTCAAATCATTAGTTTAACATATTTAAGTTAGTTAACCTTCTTTAACGTAATGAAGGTGATATAAAGCCATGACGGCATAACGACAGTGCATTTAGAAGAATTCCGTAATCTTATATTTAGGAATAAAGTCGATTTTGTTCTATATACGCAAATGCTTCAAATCATTAGTTTAACATATTTAAGTTAATTAACCTTCTTTAACGTATTGAAGTTGATATAAAGCTATGGCGGCATAACGACAGTACATTTGGAAGAATTCCGAAATCTTATATTTAGGCATAAAGTCGATTTTGTTATATATACACATTTAGCAATCGATATCGAAATGCTTCAAATCATTAGTTTAACATATTTAAGTTAATAAACCTTCTTTAACGAACTGAAGTTGGCATAAAGCCATGGCGGCATAACGGCATTGCATTAGAAGAATTCCGTAGTCTTATATTTATGTATAAAGTCGATTTTGTTGTATATACCATTTACAATCGATGAAATGCTTCAAATAATTAAATTTAAGTTAATTTATCTTCTTTTTTTTTTTTTTTTTTTTTTTTTTTTTTTTTTTTTTTTTTTTTTTTTTTATGAAGTTGATATAAAGCCATGGCGGCATAACGACAGTGCATGTAGAAGAATTCCGTAATCTCATATTTAGGTATAAAGTCGATTTTCTTATCTTTACAAATTTAGCAGTCGATATCGAAAATCTTCAAATCATTAGTTTAACATATTTAAGTTAATAAATCTTCTTTAATGAACGGAAGTTGGCTTAAAGCCATGGCGACATAGCGGCAGTGCATGTAGAAGAATTACATAATCTTATATTTAGGTATATAATCGATTTTGTTGTATATACGCATTTAGCAATCGACATTGAAATGCTTCAAATCATTAGCTTAACATATTTAAGTTAATTAACCTTCTTTAACGTATTGAAGTTGATATAAAGCCATGGCGGCATATCGACAGTACATTTAGAAGAATTCCCTTATCTTATATTTAGGTATAAAGTCGATTTTCTTGAGTGTACACATTTAGCAATCGATATCGAAATGCCTCAAATCATTAGTTTAACATATTAAGTTAATAAACGCTTTTTAGCTTACTGAAGTCTACATAAAGCCTTAACGGTATAACGGCAGTGCATTTAGAATAATTCCGTAATGTTATAATTTTATATTTAGGTATAAAATCGATTTTCTTATATATACACATTTAGCTATCGATATCGAAATGCTTCAAATCATTAGTGTAACATATTTAAGTTAATAAACATTTTTAAGCATACTGAAGTCTACATAAAGCCATAACGGTATAACGGCAGAGCATTTAGAAGAATTCCGTAATGTTATAATTTATATTTATGTATAAAGTCGATTTTCTTGTATATATACATTTCGCAGTCGATATCGAAATACTTCAGATAACTGGTTTAACATATTTAAGTTAATAAACCTCCTTTAGCGAACTGAAGTTGACATAAAGCCATAACGGCACTGCATTTGGAAGAATTCCGTAGTCTAATATTTAGGCATAAAGTCGATTTTCTTGTATATACACATTTTGCAATCGATATCGAAATGCTTCAAATAACTGGTTTAGCATATTTAAGTTAATTAACCTTCTTTAACTTACTGAAGTTTACATAAAGCCATAACGGCAGTGCATTTAGAAGAATTCCGTAATCTTATATTAAGGTATAAATTCGATTTTTTTGTATATACACGTTTTGCAATCGATAACGAAATGCTTCAAATCATTAGTTTAAGATATTTAAGTTAATTAGCCTTCTTTAACGTAATGAAGGTGACATAAAGCCATGGCGGCATAACGACAGTACATTTGGAAGAATTACGTAGTCTTATATTTAGGTATAAAGTCGATTTTTTTTATATATGCATTAAGCAATCGAGATCGAAATGCTTCAAATAACTGGTTTAACATTTTTAAGTTAATAAACCTTCTTTAACGAACTGAAATTAACATAAAGCTATAACGGCATAACGGCAGTGCATTTACAAGAATTCCGTTATCGTATATTTTATATAAAGTCGATTTTCTTGTATTTTCACATTTAGCAATCGATAACGAAATGCTTCAAATCATTAGTCTAACATATTTAAGTTAATTAACCTTCTTTATCTTACTGAAATGCATATATTTAAGTTAATAAACCTTCTTTAACGATCTGAAGTTGGCTTAAAGCCATGGCGGCATAACGGCAGTGCATTTAGAAGAATTACGTAATCTTATATTTAGGTATAAAGTCGATTTTCTTGTATTTACACATTTAGCAATCGATATCGAAATGCACCAAATAACTGGTTTAGCATATTAAGGTTAATTAACCTTCTTTATCTTACTGAAGTTTACTAAAAGCCATAACGGCATAACGGCAGAATATTTATATGAATTCCGTTATCTTATATTTAGGTGAACAGTCGATTTTGTTGTACATACACATTTAGCAATCGATATCGAAATGCTTCAAATCAT
>CM050324.1:996000-1013676 GCA_027475135.1 Bactrocera correcta
AAGCGCTGATCTCTTATACGAGCACTCAGTTGCAAGTACATACAAACGTTTTCGTCTATAGGTATACCTTATAAGACATACAAACAAAAAACAAATAAATTAAATAAATATTGCATATTTTAAAAATAAAATAAAAATAAATAAATTCGGTAATACTTTTATACTTTTTTCGAGATCAATTAAAACGAAACGCGTCATTTAATTTAATCCGAGCGACAAAATAAAATAAAACAAAACATTTTACAATTTTACCAATTTTCAAAAAACTTTCGCATTTTCAAAAAAAATTTGTAATCAGCAATTCCGTTCAAAGTCAATCAGTTTACACTGATAGAAAATTTTTTGGGATAAAATTTAATTTGTTATAAATGGACACAGATTCCAAAGAATCTAAATCTTCTCAACTATTGAAAGTTCCAAAAATGGTTTCGGACGAAAAAAGTCCATGTACACCTGCAGAAGCTACACGCTCAAAGCAAGGTGTTACGAAACAAAAAAGGGGGAAAGACATTACATACAGTAAATTTATTGCTGAGAGTGACAGTTTTATTAAATACTGCACTCGATTTTCATCTTCGCCGATTCAAGATAATTCTGAATCGGCATTAGAAATCAAAAAAGAAAATCTGGACAATTTTTGGATGCGTCTCCAAGCTTCTTATGACGCAATAGTAGAATCTGATGATTCAGATCTACCAGAAAATTTCAAATCCTCGGCTTACGCCAAATACGAAAATTGCTTAGAGCAATTTGAAGAAACGAAAGCAATGATTATAGATCAATTGAAACTAATTAAAGCAATTGCACCTACTCCACTTCCGCGAGTAGAGATGCCACAAGTACAAAGTCACGAGGCAAGTTCAGGCATCCACCTCAAGGTGCCCGCATGTGACACAGAAATTTTTCATGGGGGTTATGAACAATGGCCGTCCTTCCGGGACATGTTCACAGCCGTTTACATAAACCACCCAAAATTATCTAATGCACAAAAATTGTATCACCTCCGATACAAAACGAAAGGTCAAGCTGGCGTCATAGTAAAACAGTTCGCATTAAGTGACGACAATTTTAATATGGCTTGGGAAGCTTTAAAATCAAGATACGAGAATGAACGAATATTGGTCGATAAGCAGATAACAATTCTAATGAACTTGCCAAAAATTCAAAAGGAAACCAGTGAAGAATTTATCAAACTTCAATCCACTGTTTCCAATTGTTTGTCGATTTTATCGACCCAAAATATTCCCACAGACAACTGGGACCCTATACTGGTAAATATATGCACAGCAGCATTACCAGAAAAGTCTTTATTATTGTGGGAGCAATCGCTCTCATCACGTAAAAAGTGCCCAACGTGGCAACAAATGAAAGATTTTCTCACTACCCAGTACGAAATCGCAGAAAGGGTAGACAAAAAACAAAATACAAGTAAACCAAAAGGTATTCAGCAAGACTTCAATAGAAGCTTCCACAAGCCCCAAGCCAATAACAGCAACAATTTAAATAGAAGCTTCTTCAAAACGCAATCGTTCTCATCTGAACAGAATAAATATCGATCATGCGAACTATGTACAGGAGGGCATAAGCTCAAATCTTGCGAGAGATTTAAAAAATTGAATATTATCGACCGCAACAATTTCGTAGAAACTAAAAGACTTTGTACAAACTGTCTGTCACATGCGCATACACTCAAAGAGTGCGAAAGCAAATTTAACTGCGTCTATTGTCATAAACGACACCACTCGATGCTTCATATAAATAATTTTTCCAGCTTACCCCCAAACAGCGCAAATATCAAAAGAGCCGCGGGTTTAGTTGCAACAACAAATCCCGAAGTGCCAAATTCACAAAATTGCCAAGAAGCACCATGCTGCTCAAAGGCATTAAAAACTCAAACGCTTCACAGCGAAAATCAAAGTAGGGTACTATTACCCACAGCAGTCGTCTCCATCGAGCATCGAGGAGAACTGTTCAAGCTCAGAGCCCTAATAGACCAAGGATCACAACGATCTTTCATAACGTCTAGGGCACAAAATAGGCTAAATCTGCCAACAAGACAAGCCAACTTTGAAATTACGGGAATGGGCGGAAGAGTAGTTCAAAACTCCAATAAAATCTGCCCCATTACCCTATTTTCCCCCCAAGCGGATATAAGAATACAAGCAGAAGCTATAGTCTTACCGCAATTAACCAATATGTTACCAAGCTATCATATAAATAGCAAGCACTGGGAAAAGGTTTCACACCTTAAGTTAGCAGACCCCAACTGCAACACCCCCGCTCAAATAGACCTTCTATTAGGCAGCGATCTCATACCTCAAATAATACTCGAAGGTATTGAGAAAATTTCAAACACACTGTTGGCACAAAAGACTATTTTCGGTTGGATCCTAAGTGGACTAGTTACGGAACCAGTCACAACAATGACAACTCAAGTTGAGGAAATCTCGAATGAGTACCTCAATTCACAATTGAGAAAATTTTGGGAGATAGAAGAACTCCCCCCAATTTCAATCAAAACCCCAGAAGATCAGTATTGTGAAGACTTTTACAAAGCCACAACTACTAGATCAGATAATGGTCGGTATGTCGTACGACTACCACTAAAACAACAATTTCCCAACACAATCGCCTTAGGTCACTCTCGCACCTCTGCAATACAGCAGTTTCAAAGTATGGAAAGAAACCTACTTAAAAAAGGTGAACTAAAACCAGAATATGATGGTGTGTTGGAAGAATACCTCCATTTAGATCACATGGAGGAAATAAGTCCATGCGAAAAAATCATCAATGGCAAATACTACTCATTTTACTTGCCACATCATGCAGTAGTAAAGCCAGATAAAAAAACAACTAAAGTAAGAGTTGTCTTCAACGCCTCAAGATCCACTAGCTCGGGGAATTCCCTAAACGATATCCTGTTTACGGGACCCATGCTCCAACCTGATTTAATGCTGCTTATTCTAAACTGGCGTATATTCAAATACGTATTCAACGGGGACGTCGAAAAAATGTATAGACAAATAGTCGTACATAAAGACGATCAAGATTTTCAGCGAATTATTTTCCGAAAATCCCCCAATAGTCCACTACGCGACTTCAAGCTAAAAACAGTGACCTTCGGCGTTAACTGTGCCCCATACTTAGCCATTCGAACACTTCATGAATTGGCTGAAAACACCAAGTCAGAATTTCCTCTGGCGACCCAGGTGTTAAAAACACAAACGTATGTAGACGACACTCTGTCTGGAAGTCACAGTCTTCCACAAGCATACGAATCATTATCACAAGTAATCCAAGCCCTCAAATCCGCAGGGTTTCCACTAAAAAAGATTACGGCAAATCACCCAACTATATTAAAAAATATACCAAAAGAAAATTTGTTGGACACTAATTTCCTTATTTTCGAAAAGGAAAGTACAACAAAAACTCTGGGCATCCAATGGAATGCGATATCGGACCAGTTTTCATACACAACTGAGTCCATATCCGCACTATCCGCCAGTACAAAACGCCAAATTCTCTCCTCTGTGGCAAAACTTTTTGACCCCGCAGGATGGCTATCGCCAATTATGATACAAGCCAAAATCCTGATACAAGAATTATGGCTAGATGGTACCGACTGGGACGAGCAAGTAAAACCACTTCGTTTAGAAAAGTGGTCCCAGTTCGCGAGCAATCTAAAAGATATCACACAAATACAAATCCCAAGATGGGTTAATTATATCCCAGAGCACAAAGTCGAACTACACGGCTTTTGCGACGCCTCTGAAAAGGCGTACTGCGCCACTATATATGTTCGCACACAAAGCGACAAGGCGACCACAAGCCACTTACTAGTTGCAAAAGCAAAGGTGGCTCCTCTAAAAACCATAAGTCTACCACGACTAGAACTATGTGGTGCACTACTACTTGCCAAACTAGCATCCATAGTGCAAACGCAACTGAATATGGCAAAAAATAAATTATATCTCTGGTCCGATTCCGAGATTGTATTAGCCTGGTTGGAAAAACCACCACATGCATGGAAGACGTATATCTCCAATCGAACGTCTCAAATTCTTGACCTAGTGGGATCAGCCACTTGGCGACACGTAGCCAGTGCTGACAATCCTGCTGATCTAGGTACAAGAGGGTGCAAACCTCTGCACCTTGCCACCACCACCCTCTGGTGGAATGGCCCCCGATGGTTAACAGAATCTCCCGATTCTTGGCCACAATCGCCCATGCGCAACATTATTGCCCCAGAAAGTCGAAAAATTGACTCCTTTCACACAACATTTGATGATACTGACATCCTTGAGAGATTTTCATCTTACCCCCGAGCCCTCAGGGTAATCGCTTATATGTTCAAATTCATCGAGCGACTCAAACTTAGAATTAAGGGAATACGCACCGTATATCCCCAAGGCGATACAGTGACGCACCTAGACTTACAAAAAGCAAAGGTCGCTCTTATCGCATCTACTCAAGCGCGCTACTTCAGCCAAGAGATATCGTTACTAGGAGAATCGAAGCCAATTGACAAAAAGAGCTCACTCTTAGTACTAAACCCATTCATAGATACGAAGGGTCTACTTCGTGCAAATGGTCGGCTTGCCAATTCAAGTCTAACGTATAACGAACGTCATCCCATTGTTATACCAGAGAGGTCGCAACTTGCCACATTATATCTCAATTATGTCCACGTACTATTATTACACGCAGAACACCGCCTCATGCAACAAATAGTCCGCCAAGAGTTTTATATCCCAAGACTCAAGCCAAAGATAAAGAAATGCATTTTTTCGTGCAAGATCTGCACTATGCATAAACAAAAGATGCGAACACAGATTATGGCAGCACTTCCACCGGAACGCTGCAACTTTGCTCTGCCCTTCACTATCACAGGTGTCGATTTTGCTGGGCCTTTTCAAATAAAGGCGTCCATGCTAAGGTCTCCCACACTGATGAAAGGCTACGTGGCTGTATTTGTCTGTTTTACGACAAAAGCAGTACACCTCGAGCTCTGTAGTAATCTGACAAAAGAGGCTTTCCTCGCGGCATTTGCTCGCTTCGTCGGACGACTTGGTTTTCCGTCAAAGCTCATGAGCGACAACGGCAAGACATTTATAGGAGCTCAAAGAGCCACTGAAAAACAGTTCGTGGACTTTATCAACCAAGTTTCCCCTGAGATTGTACAAAAGTACGCTCCCCAAGGCATTAGCTGGCAGTTCATCCCTCCAAGCGCTCCTCATATGGGTGGTTTATGGGAATCAGCGGTAAAAAGCTTTAAATCCCACTTTAAAAAAGTAGCTGGAAACTACAAATTTAACTTCGAAGAATTCACAACATTATTAATTCGTATTGAAGCCGTTCTCAATTCACGGCCATTGACGACACTCTCGCAAGATCCCTCAGATCTAACAGCTCTTACACCAGGGCACTTTCTCAAAGGAGCACCCATTCTGGCCATACCTGAGCCAGGCGTGGAGTCGCTATCCTTACTAAACAGATGGGAAAGAATTAAAATTCTCCATCATAATTTCAGCCGCCGATGGAAGGAGGAGTATATAAAGGACCTTCACAAAAGGTACCGCTGGAAAACTCCCGAAATGGCGCCAAAGCTTGGAGACTTTGTCCTAATACACGATGATTGTCTCCCCCCTGCAGAATGGCGGCTTGGTCGCATAGAGAAGCTTCATCACGGCTCCGACGGTCATATCCGAGTAGTTGACCTCCGTACGCAAAACGGAACGCTGACCAGACCGCTCATTAAACTGTGCTTCCTACCAACCGCAGATAATAGCGAAAATGCGCGTAATGAACAATCCGTACAATCCGTACAATAATACCGACACGCAGAAAATGAAACATCCGTTAATAACTAAAACCGAAATCAATCGCGCATATGATAAATCAAAAAGATATTGAAAAATAATGGGTAGATTAGTAAACTCTGACAAACCAAATAAAGTTGGTTACAAATCGCACAATTTCATAATATAAAGAAATGAGTTGCAATTAACACGACTTTCTCTCCATACAGGCAAACATGGATGCAGAAAACACGGCCACTCCAACGCCAACACTGCGATCGGCCATCAGTGTGCCCCGTCCTGGGGTTGTCCCAACAGCGGCGCCCCGTACAGTCACCGCAACCGCACCGTCAACTGCAGCTCGTACTGGCACACGAGCACCAGTACCCACACCGTCACCACCAGCGGAGCCGCATCGCATACGATGCCCCCTTTGTCGCCGCCCCCATCGACTGCAACACTGTGGGCTCTTCAAGGGCATGTCACCCATCCAGCGGCAGCAGGTAGCACAGGCGCATGGGCATTGCAACAATTGTCTGGCACACACGCACGCGACTGAGGACTGTGACTCTGGGGCATTGTGCCAAATGTGTGGCCGGCAGCATCACACGCTGCTCCACCGCACCCCAAGACGTGAAGTTGGTCGGCCACCTGCCACTCGCAGACCGCAGCAACACAGCCGTGTGGCACGACGACGAAGACCGCCACCACCTCCTGTGTCCAGTCAATGGCGTCCGCGAAACGCAGTACCCATCAGGCGCCATCGTCAAAGACCACACTACCGTCGCACATCCGGGCTCAGCAACGTTGTGGCAACGTTGCAGCAGCTTCTGCGACTGCTAGGCTGAACATTCGCCTAGGGGGGCCGGGATGGCTAAATGAGTTATGCTTCCCGCCCTGACGCGCCACTACACCACACAGCACATCACTCACAAGCAACACAGCACATCACTCACAAGCAACACTGGCACACTCTCCACACTTGGAGACAGCAGATTTCCCACACACCACTCAAAAGCAACACTGGCATAACTCTCCACAGCCCAACGAGCAAAAAAAGGGCTCGTCCTGAAAGCAGCGGCCTTTTTCTTCCCTTTTCGATCGCGATTTTCAAGCTACGCACATCGGCGCACGTTTCCGTACACAGCTCTCGTATTTTTCATCAGTTTGATATATACGCAGTTTTCATCAGTTTGATATATACGCAGTTTTCATCAGTTTGATATATACGCAGTTTTCATCAGTTTGATATATACGCAGTTTTCATCAGTTTGATATATACGCAGTTTTCATCAGTGTCGGCCAGTGCTCCACGATTATATATACTCAGTTTTCATCCTTTTCGCTCCACGGTTTTATATACATATCTACCTTTTCATCATCAAGTGTATATTTCGTTCTCAAAGGAGTGGGTACCAAAGTAAGTACTAAGTTATATAAGGTATGAATTCGATTTTCTTGTATATATACATTTTGCAATCGATATCGAAATGCTTCAAATCATTAGTTTAACATATTTAATTTAATAAACCTTCTTTAACGCACTTAAGTCTACATAAAGCCCTAATGGCATAACGGCAGTGCATTTAGAAGAATTCCGTTATCTTATAATTAGGTATAAATTCGATTTTCTTGTATATGCACATTTAGCAATCGATATCGAAATGCTTCAAATCATTAGTTTAATATATTTAGGTTAATAAACCTTCTTTAACTCACTGAAGTCTACATAAAGCCTTAACGGCATAACGGCAGTGCATTTAGAAGAATTCCGTAATCTTTTATTTAGGTATAAACTCGATTTTCTTGTATATACACATTTAGCAATCAATATCGAAATGCTTCAGCTCATTAGTTTAACATATTTAAGTTAATAAACCTTCTTTAACGATCTGAAGTTGGCATAACGGTAGTGGATGTAGAAGAATTCCGTAATCTTATATTTAGGTATAAATTCGATTTTCTTGTATACACATTTAGCAATCGATATCGAAATGCTTCAAATCATTAGTTTAACATATTTTAGTTAATAAACCTTTATTAACGCACTTAAGTCTACATAAAGCCCTAATGGCATAACGGCAGTGCAGTTAGAAGAATTCCATAATGTTATAATTTTATATTTAGGTATAAAGTCGATTTTCTTGTATATATGCATAAAGCAATCGATATCGAAATGCTCCAAACAATTAGTTTAACATATTTAAGTTAATAAACCTTCTCTAACTCACTGAAGTCTACATAAAGCCTTAACGGCATAACGGCAGTGCATTTAGAAGAATTCCGTTATCTTATATTTAGGTATAAAGTCGATTTTCTTGTATATACACATTTAGCAATCGATATCGAAATGCTTCAAATCATTAGTTTAACATATTAAATTAATAAACATTTTTTAGCTTACTGAAGTCTACATAAAGCCTTAACGGTATAACGGCAGTGAATTTAGAAGAATTCCGTAATGTTATAATTTTATATTTAGGTGTAAAGTCGATTTTCTTGTATTTGCACATTTAGCAGTCGATATCGAAATGCTTCAAACCATTAGTTTAACATATTTAAAATAATTAACCTTCTTTACCGTATTGAAGTTTATACAAAGCCATGGCGGCATAACGACAGTACATTTGGAAGAATTCCGTAATCTTATATTTAGGTATAAAGTCGATTTTCTTGTATATACACATTTAGCAGTCGATGTCGAAATGCTTCAAACCATTAGTTTAACATATTTAAGTTAATTAACCTTCTTTAACGTATTGAAGTTGATATAAAGCCATAACGGCAGTACATTTGGAAGAATTCCGTAGTCTTATATTTAGGTATAAAGTCGATTTTCTTGTATATATGCATTAAGCATTCGATATCGAAATGCTTCAAATAACTGGTTTAACATATTTAAGTTAATAAACCTTCTTTAACGAACTGAAGTTGATACAAAGCCATAACGGCAGTGCATTTAGAAGAATTACGTAATCTTATATTTAGGTATGAATTCGATTTTCTTGTATATACTCATTTAGCAATCGATATCGAAATGCTTCAAACCATTAGTTTAACATATTTAAAATAATTAACCTTCGTTAACGTATTGAAGTTGATACAAAGCCATGGCGCCATAACGGCAGTGCATGTAGATGAATTCCGTATTCTTATATTTAGGTATGTAGTCGATTTTCTTGGATTTACACATTTAGAAATATATATCGAAAATCTTCAAATAACTGGTTTAACATATTTAGGTTAATTAACTTTCTTTATCTTACTGAAGTTTAAATAAAGCCATAACGGCATAACGGCAGTATATTTGGGTGAATTCCGTAATCTTTTATTTAGGTATAAAATCGATTTTTAATTATAAATCGACTTTTACAAAGCCACAACTACTAGATCAGATAATGGTCGGTATGTCGTACGACTACCACTAAAACAACAATTTCCCAACACAATCGCCTTAGGTCACTCTCGCACCTCTGCAATACAGCAGTTTCAAAGTATGGAAAGAAACCTACTTAAAAAAGGTGAACTAAAACCAGAATATGATGGTGTGTTGGAAGAATACCTCCATTTAGATCACATGGAGGAAATAAGTCCATGCGAAAAAATCATCAATGGCAAATACTACTCATTTTACTTGCCACATCATGCAGTAGTAAAGCCAGATAAAAAAACAACTAAAGTAAGAGTTGTCTTCAACGCCTCAAGATCCACTAGCTCGGGGAATTCCCTAAACGATATCCTGTTTACGGGACCCATGCTCCAACCTGATTTAATGCTGCTTATTCTAAACTGGCGTATATTCAAATACGTATTCAACGGGGACGTCGAAAAAATGTATAGACAAATAGTCGTACATAAAGACGATCAAGATTTTCAGCGAATTATTTTCCGAAAATCCCCCAATAGCCCCACTACGCGACTTCAAGCTAAAAACAGTGACCTTCGGCGTTAACTGTGCCCCATACTTAGCCATTCGAACACTTCATGAATTGGCTGAAAACACCAAGTCAGAATTTCCTCTGGCGACCCAGGTGTTAAAAACACAAACGTATGTAGACGACATTCTGTCTGGAAGTCACAGTCTTCCACAAGCATACGAATCATTATCACAAGTAATCCAAGCCCTCAAATCCGCAGGGTTTCCACTAAAAAAGATTACGGCAAATCACCCAACTATATTAAAAAATATACCAAAAGAAAATTTGTTGGACACTAATTTCCTTATTTTCGAAAAGGAAAGTACAACAAAAACTCTGGGCATCCAATGGAATGCGATATCGGACCAGTTTTCATACACAACTGAGTCCATATCCGCACTATCCGCCAGTACAAAACGCCAAATTCTCTCCTCTGTGGCAAAACTTTTTGACCCCGCAGGATGGCTATCGCCAATTATGATACAAGCCAAAATCCTGATACAAGAATTATGGCTAGATGGTACCGACTGGGACGAGCAAGTAAAACCACTTCGTTTAGAAAAGTGGTCCCAGTTCGCGAGCAATCTAAAAGATATCACACAAATACAAATCCCAAGATGGGTTAATTATATCCCAGAGCACAAAGTCGAACTACACGGCTTTTGTGACGCCTCTGAAAAGGCGTACTGCGCCACTATATATGTTCGCACACAAAGCGACAAGGCGACCACAAGCCACTTACTAGTTGCAAAAGCAAAGGTGGCTCCTCTAAAAACCATAAGTCTACCACGACTAGAACTATGTGGTGCACTACTACTTGCCAAACTAGCATCCATAGTGCAAACGCAACTGAATATGGCAAAAAATAAATTATATCTCTGGTCCGATTCCGAGATTGTATTAGCCTGGTTGGAAAAACCACCACATGCATGGAAGACGTATATCTCCAATCGAACGTCTCAAATTCTTGACCTAGTGGGATCAGCCACTTGGCGACACGTAGCCAGTGCTGACAATCCTGCTGATCTAGGTACAAGAGGGTGCAAACCTCTGCACCTTGCCACCACCACCCTCTGGTGGAATGGCCCCCGATGGTTAACAGAATCTCCCGATTCTTGGCCACAATCGCCCATGCGCAACATTATTCCCCCAGAAAGTCGAAAAATTGACTCCTTTCACACAACATTTGATGATACTGACATCCTTGAGAGATTTTCATCTTACCCCCGAGCCCTCAGGGTAATCGCTTATATGTTCAAATTCATCGAGCGACTCAAACTTAGAATTAAGGGAATACGCACCGTATATCCCCAAGGCGATACAGTGACGCACCTAGACTTACAAAAAGCAAAGGTCGCTCTTATCGCATCTACTCAAGCGCGCTACTTCAGCCAAGAGATATCGTTACTAGGAGAATCGAAGCCAATTGACAAAAAGAGCTCACTCTTAGTACTAAACCCATTCATAGATACGAAGGGTCTACTTCGTGCAAATGGTCGGCTTGCCAATTCAAGTCTAACGTATAACGAACGTCATCCCATTGTTATACCAGAGAGGTCGCAACTTGCCACATTATATCTCAATTATGTCCACGTACTATTATTACACGCAGAACACCGCCTCATGCAACAAATAGTCCGCCAAGAGTTTTATATCCCAAGACTCAAGCCAAAGATAAAGAAATGCATTTTTTCGTGCAAGATCTGCACTATGCATAAACAAAAGATGCGAACACAGATTATGGCAGCACTTCCACCGGAACGCTGCAACTTTGCTCTGCCCTTCACTATCACAGGTGTCGATTTTGCTGGGCCTTTTCAAATAAAGGCGTCCATGCTAAGGTCTCCCACACTGATGAAAGGCTACGTGGCTGTATTTGTCTGTTTTACGACAAAAGCAGTACACCTCGAGCTCTGTAGTAATCTGACAAAAGAGGCTTTCCTCGCGGCATTTGCTCGCTTCGTCGGACGACTTGGTTTTCCGTCAAAGCTCATGAGCGACAACGGCAAGACATTTATAGGAGCTCAAAGAGCCACTGAAAAACAGTTCGTGGACTTTATCAACCAAGTTTCCCCTGAGATTGTACAAAAGTACGCTCCCCAAGGCATTAGCTGGCAGTTCATCCCTCCAAGCGCTCCTCATATGGGTGGTTTATGGGAATCAGCGGTAAAAAGCTTTAAATCCCACTTTAAAAAAGTAGCTGGAAACTACAAATTTAACTTCGAAGAATTCACAACATTATTAATTCGTATTGAAGCCGTTCTCAATTCACGGCCATTGACGACACTCTCGCAAGATCCCTCAGATCTAACAGCTCTTACACCAGGGCACTTTCTCAAAGGAGCACCCATTCTGGCCATACCTGAGCCAGGCGTGGAGTCGCTATCCTTACTAAACAGATGGGAAAGAATTAAAATTCTCCATCATAATTTCAGCCGCCGATGGAAGGAGGAGTATATAAAGGACCTTCACAAAAGGTACCGCTGGAAAACTCCCGAAATGGCGCCAAAGCTTGGAGACTTTGTCCTAATACACGATGATTGTCTCCCCCCTGCAGAATGGCGGCTTGGTCGCATAGAGAAGCTTCATCACGGCTCCGACGGTCATATCCGAGTAGTTGACCTCCGTACGCAAAACGGAACGCTGACCAGACCGCTCATTAAACTGTGCTTCCTACCAACCGCAGATAATAGCGAAAATGCGCGTAATGAACAATCCGTACAATCCGTACAATAATACCGACACGCAGAAAATGAAACATCCGTTAATAACTAAAACCGAAATCAATCGCGCATATGATAAATCAAAAAGATATTGAAAAATAATGGGTAGATTAGTAAACTCTGACAAACCAAATAAAGTTGGTTACAAATCGCACAATTTCATAATATAAAGAAATGAGTTGCAATTAACACGACTTTCTCTCCATACAGGCAAACATGGATGCAGAAAACACGGCCACTCCAACGCCAACACTGCGATCGGCCATCAGTGTGCCCCGTCCTGGGGTTGTCCCAACAGCGGCGCCCCGTACAGTCACCGCAACCGCACCGTCAACTGCAGCTCGTACTGGCACACGAGCACCAGTACCCACACCGTCACCACCAGCGGAGCCGCATCGCATACGATGCCCCCTTTGTCGCCGCCCCCATCGACTGCAACACTGTGGGCTCTTCAAGGGCATGTCACCCATCCAGCGGCAGCAGGTAGCACAGGCGCATGGGCATTGCAACAATTGTCTGGCACACACGCACGCGACTGAGGACTGTGACTCTGGGGCATTGTGCCAAATGTGTGGCCGGCAGCATCACACGCTGCTCCACCGCACCCCAAGACGTGAAGTTGGTCGGCCACCTGCCACTCGCAGACCGCAGCAACACAGCCGTGTGGCACGACGACGAAGACCGCCACCACCTCCTGTGTCCAGTCAATGGCGTCCGCGAAACGCAGTACCCATCAGGCGCCATCGTCAAAGACCACACTACCGTCGCACATCCGGGCTCAGCAACGTTGTGGCAACGTTGCAGCAGCTTCTGCGACTGCTAGGCTGAACATTCGCCTAGGGGGGCCGGGATGGCTAAATGAGTTATGCTTCCCGCCCTGACGCGCCACTACACCACACAGCACATCACTCACAAGCAACACAGCACATCACTCACAAGCAACACTGGCACACTCTCCACACTTGGAGACAGCAGATTTCCCACACACCACTCAAAAGCAACACTGGCATAACTCTCCACAGCCCAACGAGCAAAAAAAGGGCTCGTCCTGAAAGCAGCGGCCTTTTTCTTCCCTTTTCGATCGCGATTTTCAAGCTACGCACATCGGCGCACGTTTCCGTACACAGCTCTCGTATTTTTCATCAGTTTGATATATACGCAGTTTTCATCAGTTTGATATATACGCAGTTTTCATCAGTTTGATATATACGCAGTTTTCATCAGTTTGATATATACGCAGTTTTCATCAGTTTGATATATACGCAGTTTTCATCAGTGTCGGCCAGTGCTCCACGATTATATATACTCAGTTTTCATCCTTTTCGCTCCACGGTTTTATATACATATCTACCTTTTCATCATCAAGTGTATATTTCGTTCTCAAAGGAGTGGGTACCAAAGTAAGTACTAAGTTATATAAGGTATGAATTCGATTTTCTTGTATATATACATTTTGCAATCGATATCGAAATGCTTCAAATCATTAGTTTAACATATTTAATTTAATAAACCTTCTTTAACGCACTTAAGTCTACATAAAGCCCTAATGGCATAACGGCAGTGCATTTAGAAGAATTCCGTTATCTTATAATTAGGTATAAATTCGATTTTCTTGTATATGCACATTTAGCAATCGATATCGAAATGCTTCAAATCATTAGTTTAATATATTTAGGTTAATAAACCTTCTTTAACTCACTGAAGTCTACATAAAGCCTTAACGGCATAACGGCAGTGCATTTAGAAGAATTCCGTAATCTTTTATTTAGGTATAAACTCGATTTTCTTGTATATACACATTTAGCAATCAATATCGAAATGCTTCAGCTCATTAGTTTAACATATTTAAGTTAATAAACCTTCTTTAACGATCTGAAGTTGGCATAACGGTAGTGGATGTAGAAGAATTCCGTAATCTTATATTTAGGTATAAATTCGATTTTCTTGTATACACATTTAGCAATCGATATCGAAATGCTTCAAATCATTAGTTTAACATATTTTAGTTAATAAACCTTTATTAACGCACTTAAGTCTACATAAAGCCCTAATGGCATAACGGCAGTGCAGTTAGAAGAATTCCATAATGTTATAATTTTATATTTAGGTATAAAGTCGATTTTCTTGTATATATGCATAAAGCAATCGATATCGAAATGCTCCAAACAATTAGTTTAACATATTTAAGTTAATAAACCTTCTCTAACTCACTGAAGTCTACATAAAGCCTTAACGGCATAACGGCAGTGCATTTAGAAGAATTCCGTTATCTTATATTTAGGTATAAAGTCGATTTTCTTGTATATACACATTTAGCAATCGATATCGAAATGCTTCAAATCATTAGTTTAACATATTAAATTAATAAACATTTTTTAGCTTACTGAAGTCTACATAAAGCCTTAACGGTATAACGGCAGTGAATTTAGAAGAATTCCGTAATGTTATAATTTTATATTTAGGTGTAAAGTCGATTTTCTTGTATTTGCACATTTAGCAGTCGATATCGAAATGCTTCAAACCATTAGTTTAACATATTTAAAATAATTAACCTTCTTTACCGTATTGAAGTTTATACAAAGCCATGGCGGCATAACGACAGTACATTTGGAAGAATTCCGTAATCTTATATTTAGGTATAAAGTCGATTTTCTTGTATATACACATTTAGCAGTCGATGTCGAAATGCTTCAAACCATTAGTTTAACATATTTAAGTTAATTAACCTTCTTTAACGTATTGAAGTTGATATAAAGCCATAACGGCAGTACATTTGGAAGAATTCCGTAGTCTTATATTTAGGTATAAAGTCGATTTTCTTGTATATATGCATTAAGCATTCGATATCGAAATGCTTCAAATAACTGGTTTAACATATTTAAGTTAATAAACCTTCTTTAACGAACTGAAGTTGATACAAAGCCATAACGGCAGTGCATTTAGAAGAATTACGTAATCTTATATTTAGGTATGAATTCGATTTTCTTGTATATACTCATTTAGCAATCGATATCGAAATGCTTCAAACCATTAGTTTAACATATTTAAAATAATTAACCTTCGTTAACGTATTGAAGTTGATACAAAGCCATGGCGCCATAACGGCAGTGCATGTAGATGAATTCCGTATTCTTATATTTAGGTATGTAGTCGATTTTCTTGGATTTACACATTTAGAAATATATATCGAAAATCTTCAAATAACTGGTTTAACATATTTAGGTTAATTAACTTTCTTTATCTTACTGAAGTTTAAATAAAGCCATAACGGCATAACGGCAGTATATTTGGGTGAATTCCGTAATCTTTTATTTAGGTATAAAATCGATTTTTTTGTATATACACATTTAGCAATCGATATCGAAATGTTCCAACTCATTAGTTTAACATATTTAAGTTAATAAACCTTCTTTAACGATCTGAAGTTGGCATAACGGCAGTGGATGTAGAAGAATTCCGTAATCTTATATTTAGGTATAAAGTCGATTTTCTTGTATATATACATTTAGATATCGATATCGAAATGCTTCAAATCATTAGTTTAACATATTAAGTTAATAAACATTTTTAGCTTACTGAAGTCTACATAAAGCCTTAACGGTATAACGGCAGTGCATTTAGAAGAATTCCGTAATGTTATAATTTTATATTTAGGTATAAATTCGATTTTCTTGTTTATACACATTTAGCAAGCGATATCGAAATGCTTCAAATCATTAGTTTAACAAATTTAAGTTAATTAACCTTCTTCAACGTATTGAAGTTGATAAAGAGCCATAGCGGCATAACGACAGTACAGTTGGAATAATTCCGTAGTCTTATATTTAGGTATAAAGTCGATTTTCTTGTATATATGCATTAAGCAATCGATATCGAAATGCTTCAAACCATTAGTTTAATATATTTAAGTTAATAACTCTTCTTTAATCCACTTAAGTCTACATAAAGCCCTAATGGCATAACGGCAGTGCATTTAGAAGAATTCCATAATGTTATAATTTTATATTTAGGTATAAAGTCGATTTTCTTGTATATATGCATTAAGCAATCGATATCGAAATGCTTCAAACCAATAGTTTAATATATTTAAGTTAATAAACCTTCTTTAACTCACTGAAGTCTACATAAAGCCTTAACAGCATAACGCAGTGCATTTAGAAGAATTCCGTTATCTTATATTTAGGTATAAAGTCGATTTTCTTGTATATACACATTTAGCAATCGATATCGAAATGCTTCAAATCATTAGTTTAACATATTAAGTTAATAAACATTTTTTAGCTTACTGAAGTCTACATAAAGCCTTAACGGTATAACGGCAGTGCATTTAGAAGAATTCCGTAATGTTATAATTTTATATTTAGGTGTAAAGTCGATTTTCTTGTATTTACACATTTAGCAGTCGATATCGAAATGCTTCAAACCATTAGTTTAACATATTTAAAATATTAAACCTTCTTTAACGTATTGAAGTTGATACAAAGCCATGGCGGCATAACGACAGTTCATTTGGAAGAATTCCGTAATCTTATATTTAGGTATAAAGTCGATTTTCTTGTATATACACATTTAGCAATCGATATCGAAATGCTTCAAATCATTAGTTTAACATATTTAAGTTAATAAACCTTCTTTAACGCACTGAAGTCTACATAAGGCGTTAACGGCATAACGGCAGTGCATTTAGAAAAATTCCGTTATCTTATATTTAGGTATAAATTCGACTTTCTTGTATATATTCATTTAGCAAGCGATATCAAAATGCCTCAAACCATCAGTTTAACATATTTTAAATAATTAACCTTCTTTAACGTATTGAAGTTGATACAAAGCCATGGCGGCATAATGACAGTACATTTGGAAGAATTCCGTAATCTTATATTTAGGTATAAAGTCGATTTTCTTGTATATACACATTAAGCAATCGATATCGAAATGCTTCAAATCATTAGTTAAACATATTTAAGTTAATAAACCTTCTTTAACGCACTGAAGTCTACATAAAGTGTTAACGGCATAACGGCAGTGCATTTAGAAAAATTCCGTTATCTTATATTTAGGTATAAATTCGATTTTCTTGTATATACATATTTGGCAAGCGATATCGAAATGCTTCAAATCATTAGTTTAACATATTTAAGTTAATTAACCTTCTTTAACGTATTGAAGTTGATATAAAGCCATAACGACAGTACATTTGGAAGAATTCCGTGGTCTTATATTTAGGTATAAAGTCGA
>CM050324.1:1014676-1032713 GCA_027475135.1 Bactrocera correcta
TTAGTATATTGAAGTTGATATAAAGCCATGGCGGCATAACGACAGTACATTTGGAAGAATTCCGTACTCTTATATTTAGGTATAAAGTCGATTTTCTTGTATATATGCATTAAGCAATCGATTTCGAAATGCTTCAAATATTTGGCGTAACATATCTAAGTTAATAAACCTTCTTTAACGAACTGAAGTTAACATAAAGCCATAACGGTATAACGGCAGCGCATTTGGAAGAATTCCGTAATCATATGTTTAGGTATAAAGTCGATTTTGTTGTATATACTCATTTAGCAATCGATATCGAGATGCTTCAACCCATTAGTTTAACATATTTTAGTTAATAGACCTTCTTTAGCGAACTGAAGTTGGCATAAAGCCCTGGCAACATAACGACAGTGTATATAGAAGAATTCCGTAATATAAATTCGATTTTCTTAAATTTACACAATAAGCAATCGATATGGAAATGCTTCAAATCATTAGTTTAACATATTTAAGTCAATAAACTTTTTTTAGCTTACTGAAGTCTATACAAAGCCTTAACGGTATAACGGCGGTGCATTTAGGAGAATTCCGTAATCTTATATTTAGGTGTAAAGTCGATTTTCTTGTATTTACATATTTAGCAATCGATATCGAAATGCTTCAAACCATTAGTTTAACATATTTAAGTTAATTAACCCTCTTTATCTTACTAAAGTCTACAAAAGCCTTAACGGCATAACGGCAGTGCATTTGGAAGAATTCCGTAATCTTATATTTAGGTATAAAGTCGATTTTCTTGTATATACATATTTAGCAATCGATATCGAAATGCTTCAAATCATTAGTTTAACATATTTAAGTTAATTAACCCTCTTTATCTTACTGAAGTCTACACAAAGCCTTAACGGTATAACGGCAGTGCCTTTAGGAGAATTCCGTAATCTTATATTTAGGTGTAAAGTCGATTTTCTTGTATATACTCATTTAGCAATCGATATCGAAATGCTTCAAGTCATTAGTTTAACATATTTAAGTTAATTAATCTTCTTAACGTATTGAAGGTGATATAAAGCCATTGTAGCATAACGACAGTACATTTGGAAGATTTCCGTAATCTTATATTTAGATGTAAAATCAATTTTCTTGTATTTACATATTTAGCAATCGATATCAAAATGCTTCAAAGCATTAGTTTAACATATTTAAGTTAATTAATCTTCTTAAGGATGGGGTCATGTGTAGATGTTCACGCAAGTGAGGAAAGTTCTCTGATCGCCATTCACTTGGGAGTGGCCAGAAACAATTCTTTTACATATGACTCAAGCAGCTCACGACTTCCGGTCTTTGACCAAGTATCCTCTGGGTAGCCTAAGAACATCCGTTTGAAGGCGAGCTAAAGTGAGAAGGCGAAACACCCCTGCATAGGGTTGTGCGCTGGGCTTGGGACCCGCCACGTAAAAAAACACCCCCAATGAAAGGAAAAAAACAGCCTCGGGTGAGAGCCCCCCCTTTTGATGACGACCATGGCAAACGAAATAAGGACTATGATTTGAGGGCATGCACCTGGAATGTCCGGTCCCTTAATTGGGAAGGTGCCGCTGCCCAGCTGGTAGATGTCCTCGTAAAGATAAAGGCTGACATCACCGCCGTCCAAGAAATGCGATGGACGGGACAAGGACAGAGACGAGTAGGTCCTTGTGACATTTACTACAGTGGCCATATAAAGGAGCGCAAGTTTTGTGTTGGATTCGTGGTGGGAGAGAGACTCCGTCGCCGAGTACTATCATTCTCTCCGGAGAATGAACGTCTAGCCACAATCCGCATCAAAGCGAGGTTCTTCAACATATCGCTGATTTGCGCCCACGCCCCGACGGAAGAGAAGGACGATGTGACCAAAGATGCCTTTTATGAGTGCTTGGGCAAAGAAGGTATCTTTGGCACTACGGTCGGTAAATTCAGCCTCCACGAGGAAACATCCCCAAATGGGTTGAGGCTGATCGACTTCGCCGGGGCCCGAAATATGGTTATCTGTAGTACTAGATTCCAGCATAAGAAGATACATCAAGCTACCTGGCTGTCTCCAGATCGAAAAACCACCAACCAGATCGATCATGTTGTGATAGACGGAAGACACGTCTCCAGTATTTTAGATGTGCGTGCGCTCCGAGGTCCTAACATCGACTAGGACCACTATATTGTTGCAGCCAAAATACGCACCCGCCTCTGTGCTGCAAGAAACGCACGCCAACAAACACAAGGATGGTTCGACGTCGAGAAGCTGCAATCACAACAGACAGCCGAACGTTTTTCTACTCGGCTTGCAAAATATGGTCGGAAGAAAGTATGCCCAAAGATTGGAATTTAAGTGTGCTATACCCAATCCACAAAAAAGGAGACCCCAAAATCTGCGCCAACTACCGTGGGATTAGCCTCCTCAGTATCGCATATAAGGTTCTGTCGAGCGTATTGTGTGAAAGATTAAAGCCCACCGGTCTACACAAAGCCTTAACGGCATAACGGCAGTCTACACAAAGCCTTAACGGTATAACGGCAGTGCATTTAGGAGAATTCCGTAATCTTATATTTAGGTGTAAAGTCGATTTTCTTGTATACACATATTTAGCAATCGATATCGAAATGCTTCAAATCATTAGTTTAACATGTTTAAGTAAATTAACCCTCTTTATCTTACTAAAGTCTACAAAAGCCTTAACGGCATAACGGCAGTGCATTTGGAAGAATTCCGTAATCTCATATTTAGGTATAATGTCGATTTTCTTGTATATACATATTTAGCAATCGATATCGAAATGCTTCAAATCATTAGTTTAACATGTTTAAGTAAATTAACCCTCTTTATCTTACTAAAGTCTACAAAAGCCTTAACGGCATAACGGCAGTGCATTTGGAAGAATTCCGTAATCTCATATTTAGGTATAATGTCGATTTTCTTGTATATACATATTTAGCAATCGATATCGAAATGCTTCAAATCATTAGTTTAACATATTTAAGTAAATTAACCCTCTTTATCTTACTGAAGTCTACACAAAGCCTTAACGGTATAACGGCAGTGCATTTGGAAGAATTCCGTAATCTTATATTTAGGTATAAAGTCGATTTTCTTGTTTATACTCATTTGGCAATCGATAACGAAATGCTTCAAATCATTAGTTTAACATATTTAAGTTAATAAACCTTCTTTAACGAACTGAAGTTGGCATAAATCCATGGCGGCATAACGGCAGTGCATTTAGGAGAATTCCGTAATCTTATATTTAGGTATAAAGTCGATTTTCTTGTACATATGCATTAAGCAATCGATTTCGAAATGCTTCAAATAACTGGTGTAACATATCTAAGTTAACAAACCTTCTTTAACGAACTCAAGTTAACATAAAGCCATAACGGTATAACGGCAGCGCATTTGGAAGAATTCCGTAAGCTTATATTTCGGTATAAAGTCGATTTTACTGTAAATATGCATTAAGCAATCGAGTTCGAAAATCTTCAACCCATTAGTTTAAAATATTTTATTTAATAAACCTTCTTTAACGAACTGAAGTTGGCATAAAGCCCTGGCAACATAACGACAGTGCATGTAGAAGAATTTCGTAATATTATATTTAGGTATAAAGTCGATTTTCTTAAATCTACACAATAAGCAATCGATATCGAAATGCTTCAAATCATTAGTTTAACATATTTAAGCTAATAAACTTTTTTTAGCTTACAAAGCCTTAACGGTATAACGGCAGTGCATTTAGGAGAATTCCGTAATCTTATATTTAGGTGTAAAGTCAATTTTCTTGTATTTATATATTTAGCAATCGATATCGAAATGCTTCAAACCATTAGTTTAACATATTTAAGTTAATTAACCCTCTTTATCTTACTAAAGTCTACAAAAGCCTTAACGGCATAACGGCTGTGCATTTGGAAGAACTCCGTAATCTTATATTTAGGTATAAAGTCGATTTTCTTGTATATACATATTTAGCAATCGATATCGAAATGCTTCAAATCATAAGTTTAACATATTTAAGTAAATTAACCCTCTTTATCTTACTGAAGTCTACACAAAGCCTTAACGGTGTAACGGTAGTGCATTTAGGAGAATTTCGCAATCTTATATTTAGGTGTAAAGTCGATTTTCTTGTATATACTCATTAAGCAATCGATATCGAAATGCTTCAAATCATTAGTTTAACATATTTAAGTTAATAAACTTTTTTTAGCTTACTGAAGTCTACACAAAGCCTTAACGGTATAACGGCAGTGCATTTAGGAGTTTTCCGTAATCTTATATTTAGATGTAAAGTCAATTTTCTTGTATTTACATATTTAGCAATCGATATCGAAATGCTTCAAACCATTAGTTTAACATATTAAAGGTAAATAATCTTCTTAACGTATTGAAGGTGATATAAAGCCATGGTGGCATAACGACAGTATATTTGGAAGATTTCCGTAATCTTATATTTAGGTATAAAGTCGATTTTCTTGTATATACTCATTTAGCAATCGATAACGAAATGCTTCAAATCATTAGTTTAACATACATATTTAAGGTAATTAATCTTCTTAACGTATTGAAGGTGATATAAAGCCATTGTAGCATAACGACAGTACATTTGGAAGAACTCCGTAATTTTATATTTAGGTATAAAGTCGATTTTCTTGTATATACTCATTTAGCAATCGATATCGAAATGCTTCAAATCATTAGTTTAACATATTTAAGTAAATAAACTTTTTTTAGCTTACTGAAGTCTCCACAAAGCCTTAACGGTATAACGGCAGTGCATTTGGGAGAATTTCGTAAACTTATTTTTAGGTATAAAGTCGATTTTCTTGTATATACCCATTTAGCAATCGATATCGAAATGCTTCAAGTCATTAGTTTAACATATTTAAGTTAATTAATCTTCTTAACGTACTGAAGGTGATATAAAGCCATTGTAGCATAACGACAGTACATTTGGAAGAATTCCGTAATCTTATATTTAGGTATAAAGTCGATTTTCTTGTATATACTAATTTAGCAATCGATATCGAAATGCTTCAAATAACTAGTGTAACATATTTAAGTTAATTAAGCCTCTTTATCTTACTGAAGTCTACAAACGCCTTAACGGCATAACGGCAAAGCATTTAGAAGAATTCCGTAATCTTATATTTAGGTATAAAGTCGATTTTGTTGTAAATACACATTTAGCAATCGATATCGAAATGCTTTAAATCATTATTTTAACATATTTAAGTTAATTAACCTTCTTTAATATATTGAAGTTGATATAAAGCCATGGCGGCATAACGACAGTACATTTGGAAGAATTCCGTACTCTTATATTTAGGTATAAAGTCGATTTTCTTGTATTTATGCATTAAGCAATCGATTTCGAAATGCTTCAAATAACTGGCGTAACATATCTAAGTTAATAAACCTTTTTTAACGAACTGAAGTTAACATAAAGCCATAACAGTATAACGGCAGCGCATTTGGAAGAATTCCGTAATCTTATGTTTAGGTATAAAGTCGATTTTGTTGTATACACAAAATTAGCAATCGATATCGAGATGCTTCAACCCATTAGTTTAACATATTTAAGTTAATTAACCTTCTTTAATATATTGAAGTTGATATAAAGCCATGGCGGCATAACGACAGTACATTTGGAAGAATTCCGTACTCTTATATTTAGGTATAAAGTCGATTTTCTTGTATTTATGCATTAAGCAATCGATTTCGAAATGCTTCAAACAACTGGCGTAACATATCTAAGTTAATAAACCTTCTTTAACGAACTGAAGTTAACATAAAGCCATAACGGTATAACGGCAGTGCATTTAGGAGAATTCCGTAATCTTATATTTAGGTGTAAAGTCGATTTGCTTGTATATACTCATTTAGCAATCGATATCGAAATGCTTCAAATCATTAGTTTAACATATTTAAGTTAATAAACCTTCTTTAACGAACTGAAGTTGGCATAAATCCATGGCGGCATAACGGCAGTGCATTTAGGAGAATTCCGTAATCTTATATTTAGGTATAAATTCGATTTTCTTAAATTTACACAATAAGCAATCGACATCGAAATGCTTCAAATCATTAGTTTAACATATTTAAGTTAATAAACTTTTTTTTAGCTTACTGAAGTCTACACAAAGCCTTAACGGTATAACGGCAGTGCATTTAGGAGAATTCCGTAATCTTATATTTAGATGTAAAGTCAATTTTCTTGTATTTACATATTTAGCAATCGATATCGAAATGCTTCAAATCATTAGTTTAACATATTAAAGGTAAATAATCTTCTTAACGTATTGAAGGTGATATAAAGCCATGGTGGCATAACGACAGTATATTTGGAAGAATTCCGTAATCTTATATTTAGGTATATAGTGGATTTTCTTGTATATACTCATTTAGCAATCGATAACGAAATGCTTCAAATCATTAGTTTAACATATTTAAGTTAATTAATCTTCTTAACGTATTGAAGGTGATATAAAGCCATTGCAGCATAACGACAGTACATTTGGAAGAACTCCGTAATTTTATATTTAGGTATAAAGTCGATTTTCTTGTTTATACTCATTAAGCAATCGATATCGAAATGCTTCAAATCATTAGTTTAACATATTTAAGTTAATAAACTTTTTTGAGCTAACTGAAGTCTCCACAAAGCCTTAACGGTATAACGGCAGTGCATTTGGGAGAATTTCGTAATCTTATTTTTAGATATAAAGTCGATTTTCTTGTATATACTCATTTAGCAATCGATATCGAAATGCTTCAAGTCATTAGTTTAACATATTTAAGTTAATTAATCTTCTTAACGTATTGAAAGTGATATAAAGCCATTGTAGCATAACGACAGTACATTTGGAAGAATTCCGTACTCTTATATTTAGGTGTAAAGTCGATTTTCTTGTATATACTAATTTAGCAATCGATATCGAAATGCTTCAAATAACTAGTGTAACATATTTAAGTAAATTAACCCTCTTTATCTTATTGAAGTCTACAAACGCCTTAACGGCATAACGGCAAAGCATTTAGAAGAATTCCGTAATCTTATATTTAGTTATAAAGTCGATTTTGTTGTAAATACACATTAAGCAATCGATATCGAAATGCCTCAAATCATTAGTTTAACATATTTAAGTTAATTAACCTTCTTTAATATATTGATATAAAGCCATGGCGGCATAACGACAGTACATTTGGAAGAATTCCGTACTCTTATATTTAGGTATAGAGTCGATTTTCTTGTATATATGTATTAAGCAATCGATTTCGAAATGCTTCAAATAACTGGTGTAACATATCTAAGTTAATAAACCTTCTTTAACGAACTGAAGTTAACATAAAGCCATAACGGTATAACGGCAGCGTATTTGGAAGAATTCCGTAATCTTATGTTTAGGTATAAAGTCGATTTTGTTGTATATACACATTTAGCAATCGATATCGAGATGCTTCAACCCATTAGTTTAACATATTTTAGTTAATAGACCTTCTTTAGCGAACTAAAGTTGGCATAAAGCCCTGGCAACATAACGAGAGTGCATATAGAAGAATTCCGTAATATTATATTTAGGTATAAATTCGATTTTCTTAAATTTACACAATAAGCAATCGATATCGAAATGCTTCAAATCATTAGTTTAACATATTTAAGGTAATAAACTTTTTTTAGCTTACTGAAGTCTACACAAAGCCTTATCGGTATAACGGCAGTGCATTTAGGAGAATGCCGTAATCTTATATTTAGGTGTAAAGTCGATTTTCTTGTATTTACATATTTAGCAATCGATATCGAAATGCCTCAAACCATTAGTTTAACATATTTAAGTTAATTAACCCTCTTTATCTTACTAAAGTCTACAAAAGCCTTAACGGCATAACGGCAGTGCATTTGGAAGAATGCCGTAATCTTATATTTAGGTGTAAAGTCGATTTTCTTGTATTTACATATTTAGCAATCGATATCGAAATGCTTCAAATCATTAGTTTAACATATTAAGGTAAATTAACCCTCTTTATCTTACTGAAGTCTACACAAAGCCTTAACGGTATAACGGCAGTGTATTTAGGAGAATTCCGTAATCTTATATTTAGGTATAAAGTCGTTTTTCTTGTATATACATATTTAGCAATCGATATCGAAATGCTTCAAATCATTAGTTTAACATATTTAAGTTAATTAACCCTCTTTAACGTATTAAAGTTGATATAAAGCCATGGTGGCATAACGACAGTACATTTGGAAGAATTCCGTAATCTTATATTTAGGTATAAAGTCGATTTTCTTGTATATACATATTTAGCAATCGATATCGAAATGCTTCAAATCATTAGTTTAACATATTTAAGTTAATTAACCCTCTTTAACGTATTAAAGTTGATATAAAGCCATGGTGGCATAACGACAGTACATTTGGAAGAATTCCGTAATTTATATTTAGGTATAAAGTCGATTTTCTTGCATATACACATTTAGCAATCGATATCGAAATGCTTCAAATCATTAGTTTAACATATTTAAGTTAATAAACCTTCTTTAACGAACTGAAGTTGGCATAAATCCATGGCGGCATAACGGCAGTGCATTTAGAATAATTCCGTAATCTTATATTTAGGTATAAAGTCGATTTTCTTGTATACACGTATTTAGCAATCGATATCGAAATGCTTCAAATCATTAGTTTAACATATTTAAGTTAATAAACTTTTTTTAACTTACTGAAGTCTGCACAAAGCCTTAACGGTATAACGGCAGTGCATTTAGGAGAATTCCGTAATCTTATATTTAGGTGTAAAGTCGATTTTCTTGTATATACTCTTTTAGCAATCGATATCGAAATCCTTCAAATCATTAGTTTAACATATTTAAGTTAATTAACCCTCTTTATCTTACTGAAGTCTACAAACGCCTAAACGGCATAACGGCAAAGCATTTAGAAGAATTACGTAATCTTATATTTAGGTATAAAGTCGATTTTGTTGTATATACACATTTAACAATCGATATCGAAATGCTTCAAATCATTAGTTTAACATATTTAAACTAATTAACCCTCTTTATCTTACTGAAGTCTACAAAAGCCTTAACGGTTTAACGGCAGTTCATTTGAAGAATTCCGTAATCTTATATTTAGGTATAAAGGCGATTTTCGTGTACATACTCATTTAGCAATCGATATCGAAATGCCTCAAATCATTAGTTTAACATATTTAAGTTAATTAACCTTCTTTAACGAACTGAAGTTGGCATAAATCCATGGTGGCATAACGGCAGTGCATTTAGAGTAATTCCGTAATCTTATTTTTAGGTATAAAGTCGATCTTCTTGTATATACGCATTTAGCAATCGATATCGAAATGCTTCAAATCATTAGTTTAACATATTTAAGTTAATTAACCTTCTTTATCTTACTGAAGTTTACATAAAGCCATAACGGTATAACGGCAGTGCATTTGGAGAATTTCGTAATCTTATATTTAGGTATAAAGTCGATTTTGTTGTATATACACATTTAGTAATCGATATCGAAATGCCTTAAATCATTAGATTAACATATTTAAGTTAATTAACCTTCCTTAACATATTGAAGTTGATATAAAGCCATGGCGGCATAACGACAGTATATTTGGAAGAATTCCGTACTCTTATATTTAGGTATAAAGTGGATTTACTTGTATATATGCATTAAGCAATCGATTTCGAAATGCAAAATTAATAAACCTTCTTTAACGAACTGAAGTTAGCATAAAGCCATAACGGTATAACGGCAGCGCACTTGGAAGAATTCCGTAATCTTATGTTTAGGAATGAAGCCGATTTTGTTGTATATACACATTAAGCAATCGATATCGAGACGCTTCAACCTATTAGTTTAACATATTTTAGTTAATAGACCTTCTTTAGCGAACTGAAGTTGGCATAAAGCCCTGGCAACAAAACGACAGTGCATATAGAAGAATTCCGTAATATTATATTTAGGTATAAAGACGATTTTCTTAAATTTATACAATAAGCAATCGATATCGAAATGCTTCAAATCATTAGTTTAACACATTTAAGTTAATAAACTTTTTTTAGCTTACTGAAGTCTACACAAAGCCTTAACGGTATAACGGCAGTGCATTTAGGAGAATTCCGTAATCTTATATTTAGATGTAAAGTCGGATTTCTTGTGTTTACATATTTAGCAATCGATATCGAAATGCCTCAAACCATTAGTTTAACATATTAAAGTTAATTAATCTTCTTAACGTATTGAAGGTGATATAAAGCCATGGTGGCATAACGACAGTACATTTGGAAGAATTCCGTAATCTTATATTTAGGTATAAAGTCGATTTTCTTGTATATACTCATTTAGCAATCGATATCGAAATGCTTCAAATCATTACTTTAACATATTTAAGTTAATAAACTTTTTTTAACTTACTGAAGTCTACACAAAGCCTTAACGGTATAACGGCAGTGCATTTAGGAGAATTCCGTAATCTTATATTTAGGTATAAATTCGATTTTCTTGTAAATACATATTTAGCAATCGATATCGAAATGCTTCAAATCATTAGTTTAACATATTTAAGTTAATTAACCCTCTTTATCTTACTGAAGTCTACAAAAGCCTTAACGGCATAACGGCAGTGCATTTGGAAGAATTCCGTTATCATATATTTAGGTATAAAGTCGATTTTCTTGTATATACTCATTTAGCTATCGATATCGACATGCTTCGAATCATTAATTTAACATATTTAGGTTAATAAACCTCCTTTAAAGAACTGAAGTTGGCATAAATCCATGGAGGCATAACGGCAGTGCATTTAGAATAATGCCGTAATCTTATATTTAGGTATAAAGTCGATTTTCTTAAATTTACACATTAAGCAATCGATATCGAAATGCTTCAAATCATTAGTTCAACATATTTAAGTTAATTAACCTTCTTTATCTTACTGAAGTTTCATAAAGCCATGAAGGTATAACGGCAGTGCATTTAGGAGAATTCCGTAAGCTTACATTTAGGTATAAAGTCGATTTGGTTGTATATACACATTTTGCAATCGATATCGAGATGCCCAAAATCATTAATTTAACATATTTAAGCTAATTAACCTTCTTTAACGAACTGAAGTTTACATAAAGCCATAACGGTACAACGGCAGTGCATTTGGGAGAATTTCGTAAGCTTATATTTAGGTATAAAGTCAATTTTGTTGTATATACACATTTAGGAATCGATATCGAACTGCCGCAAATCATTAGCTTAACAAATTTAAGTTAATAAACCTTCTTTAACGAACTGAAATTAACATAAAGCCATAACGGCATAACGGCAGTGCATTTAGAAGAATTCCGTAAGCTCATATTAAGTATAAAGTCGATTTTGTTGTATATACGCATTTAGCAATCGATATCAAAATGCTTCAAATCATTAGTTTTACAAGTTAAGTTAATTAACCTTATTTGAAGTATTGAGGTGATATAAAGCCATAGCGGCATAACGACAGTACATTTGGAAGAAATCCTTAATCTTATATTTAGGTATAAAGAAGATTTTTTTGTATATATGCATTTAGCAATCGATTTCGAGAATCTTCAAATCATTAGTTTAACATATTTAAGTTAATAAACCTTTTTTAACGAACAGAAGTTAACATAAAGCCATAAATGCATAACGGCAGTGCATTTAGAAGAATTCCGTAATCTAATATTTAGGTATAAAGTCGATTTTCTTGTATATACACATTTAGCAATCGATATCGAGATGCCTAAAATCATTAGTTTAACATATTTAAGTTAATTAACACTCTTTATCTTACTGAAGTCTACAAACGCCTTAACGGCATAACGGCATAGCATTCAGAGGAATTTCGTAATCTTATATTTAGGTATAAAGTCGATTTTCTTGTATATACTCATTAAGCAATCGATATCGAAATACTTCAAATCATTAGTTTAACATATTTAAGATAACAAACCAACTTTAACGCACTGAAGTTAAAACAAAGCCATGGCGGCATAACGGCAGTGCATGTGGAATAAATCCGTAATTTTGTATTTAGGTATAAATTAGATTTTTTTATATATACACATTTAGCAATCGATATCGAAATGCTTCAAATCGTTAGTTTAACATATTTAAGTTAATTATCCTTCTTTAACGTATTGAAGTTGATATGAAGCCATGGCGGCATAACGACAGTACATTTGGAAGAATTCCGTAATCTTATATTTAAGTATAAAGTCGATTTTCTTGAATATATGCGTTAAGCAATCGATATCGAAATGCTTCAAATATCTGGTTTAATAAATTTTCTTTAACGCACTGAAGTTAAGATAAAGCCACAACGGCAGAACGGCAAAGTATTTAGAAGAATTACATAATCTTATATTTAGGTATAAAGTTAATATTGTTGTATATACACATTTAGCAATCGATATCGAAATGCATCAAATCATTAGTTTAACATATTTAAGCTAACTAACCCTCTTTATCTTACTGAAGTCTACAGAAGCCTTAACGGCATAACGGCAGTGCATTCAGAAGAATTCCGTTATCATATATTTAGGTATAAAGTCGATTTTCTTGTATATACACATTTAGCAATCGATATAGAAGTGCCTCAAATCATAAGTTTAACGTATTTAAGTTAATTAACCCTCTTTATCTTACTGAAGTCTACAAACATCTTAACGGCTTATAGGCAAAGCATTTAGAAGAATTACATAATCTTATATTTAGGTATAAAGTCGATTTTCTTGTATACACTCATATAGCAATCGATATCGAAATGCTTCAAATCATTAGTTTAACATATTTAAGTTAATTAACCCTCTTTATCTTACTGAAGTCCACAAACATCTTAACGGCATATAGGCAAAGCATTTAGAAGAATCACGTAAACTTATGTTTAGGTATAAAGTCGATTTTGTTGTATATACACATTTAGCAATCGATATCGAAATGCTTCAAATCATTAACTTAACATATTTAAGCTAATTAACCCTCCTTATCTTACTAAAGTCTACAAAATCCTTAACGGCGTAACGGCAGTGTATTTGGAAGAATTCCGTAATCTTATATTTAGGTATAAGGTCGATTTTCTTGTATATACTCGTTTAGCGATCGATATCGAAATGCTTCGAATCATTAGTTTAACATATTTAAGTTAATAAACCTTCTTTAACGAACTGAAGTTGTCATAAATCCATGGCGGCATAACGGCAGTGCTTTTAGAATAATTCCGTAATTTTATATTTAGGTATAAAGTCGATTTCCTTGTATATACGCATTTAGAAATCGATATCGAAATGCTTCAAATCATTAGTTTAACATATTTAAGTTAATTAATCTTCTTTATCTTACTGAAGTTTACATAAAGCCATAACGGTACAACGGCAGTGCATTTGGGAGAATTTCGTAAGCTTATATTTAGGTATAAAGTCGATTTTGTTGTATATACACATTTAGCAATCGATATCGAACTGCCTCAAATCATTAGTTTAACATATTTAAGTTAATAAACCTTCTTTAACGAACTGAAATTAACATAAAGCCATAACGGCATAACGGCAGTACATTTGGAAGAAATCCTTAATCTTATAATTAGGAATAAAGTCGATTTTGTTGTATATACACATTTAGCAATGGATATCGAAATGCTTCAAATCATTAGTTTAACATATTTAAGTTAATTAATCTTCTTTATCTTACTGAAGTTTACATAAAGCCATAACGGTACAACGGCAGTGCATTTGGGAGAATTTCGTAAGCTTATATTTAGGTATAAAGTCGATTTTGTTGTATATACGCATTTAGCAATCGATATCAAAATGCTTCAAATCATTAGTTTAACAAGATAAGTTAATTAACATTATTTGACGTATTGAGGTGATATAAAGCCATAGCGGCATAACGACAGTACATTTGGAAGAAATCCTTAATCTTATATTTAGGTATAAAGAAGATTTTTTTGTATATATGCATTTAGCAATCGATTTCGAAAATCTTCAAATCATTAGTTTAACATATTTAAGTTAATAAACCTTTTTTAACGAACAGAAGTTAACATAAAGCCATAAATGCATAACGGCAGTGCATTTAGAAGAATTCCGTTATCTTATATTTAGGTATAAAGTCGATTTTGTTGTATATACACATTTAGTAATCGATATCGAAATGCCTCAAATCATTAGATTAACATATTTAAGTTAATTAATCTTCCTTAACATATTGAAGTTGATATAAAGCCATGGCGGCATAACGACAGTATATTTGGAAGAATTCCGTACCCTTATATTTAGGTATAAAGTCGATTTTCTTGTATATATGCATTAAGCAATCGATTTCGAAATGCAAAGTTAATAAACCTTCTTTAACGAACTGAAGTTAGCATAAAGCCATAAAGGTATAACGGCAGCGCACTTGGAAGAATTCCGTAATCTTATGTTTAGGAATGAAGCCGATTTTGTTGTATATACACATTTAGCAATCGATATCGAGACGCTTCAACCTATTAGTTTAACATATTTTAGTTAATAGACCTTCTTTAGCGAACTGAAGTTGGCATAAAGCCCTGGCAACGAAACGACAGTGCATATAGAAGAATTCCGTAATATTATATTTAGGTATAAAGACGATTTTCTTAAATTTACACAATAAGCAATCGATATCGAAATGCTTCAAATCATTAGTTTAACACATTTAAGTTAATAAACCCTCTTTATCTTACTGAAGTCTACACAAAGCCTTAACGGTATAACGGCAGTGCATTTAGGAGAATTCCGTAATCTTATATTTAGATGTAAAGTCGGATTTCTTGTATTTACATATTTAGCAATCGATATCGAAATGCCTCAAACCATTAGTTTAACATATTAAAGTTAATTAATCTTCTTAACGTATTGAAGGTGATATAAAGCCATGGTGGCATAACGACAGTACATTTGGAAGAATTCCGTAATCTTATATTTAGGTATAAAGTCGATTTTCTTGTATATACTCATTTAGCAATCGATATCGAAATGCTTCAAATCATTACTTTAACATATTTAAGTTAATAAACTTTTTTTAACTTACTGAAGTCTACACAAAGCCTTAACAGTATAACGGCAGTGCATTTAGGAGAATTCCGTAATCTTATATTTAGGTATAAAGTCGATTTTCTTGTAAATACATATTAAGCAATCGATATCGAAATGCTTCAAATCATTAGTTTAACATATTTAAGTTAATTAGCCCTCTTTATCTTACTGAAGTCTACAAAAGCCTTAACGGCATAACGGCAGTGCATTTAGAAGAATTCCGTTATCTTATATTTAGGTATAAAGTCGATTTTCTTGTATATACTCATTTAGCTATCGATGTCGACATGCTTCGAATCATTAATTTAACATATTTAGGTTAATAAACCTCCTTTAAAGAACTGAAGTTGGCATAAATCCATGGAGGCATAACGGCAGGGCATTTAGAATAATTCCGTAATCTTATATTTAGGTATAAAGTCGATTTTCTTAAATTAACACATTAAGCAATCGATATCGAAATGCTTCAAATCATTAGTTTAACATATTTAAGTTAATTAACCTTCTTTATCTTACTGAAGTTTACATAAAGCCATAAAGGTATAACGGCAGTGCATTTAGAAGAATTCCGTAAGCTTATATTTAGGTATAAAGTCGATTTGGTTGTATATACACATTTTGCAATCGATACCGAAATGCTTCAAGTCATAAGTTTAACATATTTAAGTTAATTATCATTCTATAACATATTGAAGTTTATATAAAGCCATGGCGGCATAACGACAGTACATTTGGAAGAATTCCGTACTCTTATATTTAGGTATAAAGTCCATTTTCTTGTATATATGCATTAAGCAATCGATTTCGAAATGCTTCTAATAACTGGTATAACATATCTAAGTTAATAAACCTTCTTTAACGAACTGAAGTTAACATAAAGCCATAACGGCATAAAGGCATTGCATTTGGAAGAATTCCGTAAGCTCATGCTTCAAACCATTAGTTTAACATATTTAAGTTAACAAACCTACTTTAACGCACTGAAGTTATCACAAGGCCATGGCGGCATAACGGCAGTGCATGTAGAAGAAATCCATTATCATATATTTAGGTATAAAGTCGATTTTCTTGTATATACACATTTAGCAATCGATATCGAAATGCCTCAAATCATTAGTTTAACATATTTAAGTTAATTAACCCTCTTTATCTTACTGAAGTCTACAAACGCCTTAACGGTATAACAGCAAAGCATTTAGAAGAATATAAAGTCGATTTTCTTGTATATACTCATTTAGCAATCGATATCGAAATGTTTCAAATAATTAGTTTAATATATTTAAGTTAATAAAGCTTCTTTAACGCACTGAAGTTAACACAAGGCCATGGCGGCATAACGGCAGTTCATGTAGAAGAATTCCGTAATCTTATATTTAGGTATAAAGTCGATTTTGTTGTATATACACATTTAGCAATCGATATCGAAATGCTTCAAATCATTAATTTAACATATTTAAGCTAATTAACCTTCTTTAACGAACTGAGGTTTACATAAAGCCATAACGGTACAACGGCAGTGCATTTGGGAGAATTTCGTAAGCTTATATTTAGGTATAAAGTCAATTTTGTTGTATATACACATTTAGGAATCGATATCGAACTGCCGCAAATCATTAGCTTAACAAATTTAAGTTAATAAACCTTCTTTAACGAACTGAAATTAACATAAAGCCATAACGGCATAACGGCAGTGCATTTAGAAGAATTCCGTAAGCTCATATTAAGTATAAAGTCGATTTTGTTGTATATACGCATTTAGCAATCGATATCAAAATGCTTCAAATCATTAGTTTAACAAGTTAAGTTAATTAACCTTATTTGAAGTATTGAGGTGATATAAAGCCATAGCGGCATAACGACAGTACATTTGGAAGAAATCCTTAATCTTATATTTAGGTATAAAGAAGATTTTTTTGTATATATGCATTTAGCAATCGATTTCGAAAATCTTCAAATCATTAGTTTAACATATTTAAGTTAATAAACCTTTTTAACGAACAGAAGTTAACATAAAGCCATAAATGCATAACGGCAGTGCATTTAGAAGAATTCCGTAATCTTATATATAGGTATAAAGTCGATTTTCTTGTATATACACATTTAGCAATCGATATCGAGATGCCTAAAATCATTAGTTTAACATATTTAAGTTAATTAACCCTCTTTATCTTACTGAAGTCTACAAACGCCTTAACGGCATAACGGCATAGCATTCAGAGGAATTACGTAATCTTATATTTAGGTATAAAGTCGATTTTCTTGTATATACTCATTTAGCAATCGATATCGAAATGCTTCAAATCATTAGTTTAACATATTTAAGATAACCAACCTACTTTAACGCACTGAAGTTAAAGCAAAGCCATGGCGGCATAACGGCAGTGCATGTGGAAGAAATCCGTAATTTTGTATTTAGGTATAAATTAGATTTTTTTGTATATACACATTTAGCAATCGATATCGAAATGCTTCAAATCGTTAGTTTAACATATTTAAGTTAATTATCCTTCTTTAACGTATTGTAGTTGATATGAAGCCATGGCGGCATAACGACAGTACATTTGGAAGAATTCCGTAATCTTATATTTAAGTATAAAGTCGATTTTCTTGAATATATGCGTTAAGCAATCGATATCGAAATGCTTCAAATATCTGGTTTAATAAATTTTCTTTAACGCACTGACGTTAAGATAAAGCCACAACGGCAGAACGGCAAAGTATTTAGAAGAATTACATAATCTTATATTTAGGTATAAAGTTGATATTGTTGTATATACACATTTAGCAATCGATATCGAAATGCATCAAATCATTAGTTTAACATATTTAAGCTAACTAACCCTCTTTATCTTACTGAAGTCTACAGAAGCCTTAACGGCATAACGGCAGTGCATTCAGAAGAATTCCGTTATCATATATTTAGGTATAAAGTCGAT
>CM050324.1:1033713-1056573 GCA_027475135.1 Bactrocera correcta
TTTATCTTACTGAAGTTTATATAAAGCCATAACTGCAGTATATTTATATGAATTCCGTTATCTTATATTTAAGTATAAAGTCGATTTTGTTGTACATACACATTTAGCAATCGATATCGAAATGCTTCAAATCATTAGTTTAACATATTTAAGTTAATTAACCTTCTTTAATGTAATGAAGGTGATATAAAGCCATGGCGGCATAACGACAGTCCATTTAGAAGAATTCCGTAGTCTTATATTAATGTAAAAAGTCGATTTTCTTGTATATACACATTTAGCGATCGATATCGAGATGCTTCAACTCATTCGTTTAACATATTTATGTTAATAAACCTTCTTTAACGATCTGAAGTATGCATATATCCATGGCGGCATAACGGAAGTGCATTTAGAAGAATTCCGTTATCTTATATTTAGGTATAAAGTCGATTTTCTTGTATATACACATTTAGCAATCGATATCGAAATGCTATCAAATCATTAGTTTACATATTAAGTTAATTAACCTTCTTTATCTTACTGAAGTTTACATAAAGCAATAACGGCATAACGGCAGTGCATTTAGAAGAATTCCGTAATCGTATATTTAGGTATTAAGTCGATTTTTTTGTATTTACATATTTAGCAATCGATATCGAAATGCTTCAAATCATTATTTAGTTAACATATGTAAGTTAATAAAGCTTCTTTAACGAACGGAAGTTGGCATAAAGCCATGGCGGCATAACGACAATACATTTGGAAGAATTCCGTAGTCTTATATTTATGTATAAAGTCGATTTTCTTGTATATACACATTTAGCTATCGATATGGAAATGCTTCAAATCATTAGTTTAACATATTAAGTTAATAAACGCTTTTTAGCTTACTGAAGTCTACATAAAGCCTTAACAGTATAACGGCAGTGCATTTAGATGATATTCGTAATGTTATAATTTTATATTTAGGTATAAAGTCTATTTTGTTGTATATACACATTTAGCAATCCATATCGAAATGCTTCAAATCATTAGTTTAACATATTTAATTTAATTAACCTTCTTTAACGTAATGAAGGTGATATAAAGAAATGGCGGCATAACGACAGTGCAGGTAGAAGAGTTCCGTAATCTTATATTTAGGTATATAGTCGATTTTCTTGTATTTACACATTTAGCAATCGATATCGAAAATCTTCAAATCATTTGTTTTACATATTTATGTTAGTTAACCTTCTTTAACGTAATTAAGGTGATATAAAGCCATGGCGGCATAACGACAGTGCATTTAGAAGCATTCCGTAATCTTATATATAGGTATAAAGTCGATTTTCTGGTATATACACATTTAGCAATCGATATCGAAATGCTTCAAATCATTAGTTTATCATATTTCAGTTAATTAACCTTCTTTAACGTATTGAAGTTGATATAAAGCCATGGCGGCATAACGACAGAACATTTGGAAGAATTCCGCAGTCTTATATTTAAGTATACAGTCAATTTTCTTGTATATAAACATTTAGAAATCGATAACGAAATGCTATAAATTTTTAGTTTAACATATCTAAGTTAATTAACCTTCTTTAACGATCTGAAGTTGGCATATAGCCATGGCGGCATAACGACAGTACATTTGGAAGAATTCCGTAACCCTATTATATAATTTAGTACTTACTTTGGTACCCACTCCTTTGAGAACGAAATATACACTTGATGATGAAAAGGTAGATATGTATATAAAACCGTGGAGCGAAAAGGATGAAAACTGAGTATATATAATCGTGGAGCACTGGCCGACACTGATGAAAACTGCGTATATATCAAACTGATGAAAACTGCGTATATATCAAACTGATGAAAACTGCGTATATATCAAACTGATGAAAACTGCGTATATATCAAACTGATGAAAACTGCGTATATATCAAACTGATGAAAACTGCGTATATATCAAACTGATGAAAACTGCGTATATATCAAACTAAAATGAAAACTGCGTATATATCAAACAGATGAAAACTGCGTATATATCAAACTGATGAAAACTGCGGATATATCAAACTGATGAAAACTGCGTATATATCAAACTGTTGAAAAATACGAGAGCTGTGTACGGAAACGTGCGCCGATGTGCGTAGCTTGAAAATCGCGATCGAAAAGGGTAGAAAAAGGCCGCTGCTTTCAGGACGAGCCCTTTTTTTGCTCGTTGGGCTGTGGAGAGTTATGCCAGTGTTGCTTTTGAGTGGTGTGTGGGAAATCTGCTGTCTCCAAGTGTGGAGAGTGTGCCAGTGTTGCTTGTGAGTGATGTGCTGTGTTGCTTGTGAGTGATGTGCTGTGTGGTGTAGTGGCGCGTCAGGGCGAGAAGCATAACTCATTTAGCCATCCCGGCCACCCTAGGCGAATGTTCAGCCTAGCAGTCGCTGAAGCTGCTGCAACGTTGCCACAACGTTGCTGAGCCCGGATGTGCGACGGTAGTGTGGTCTTTGACGATGGCGCCTGATGGGTACTGCGTTTCGCGGACGCCATTGACTGGACGCAGGAGGTGGTGGCGGTCTTCGTCGTCGTGCCACACGGCTGTGTTGCTGCGGTCTGCGAGTGGCAGGTGGCCGACCAACTTCACGTCTTGGGGTGCGGTGGAGCAGCGTGTGATGCTGCCGGCCACACATTTGGCACAATGCCCCAGAGTCACAGTCCTCAGTCGCGTGCGTGTGTGCCAGACAATTGTTGCAATGCCCATGCGCCTGTGCTACCTGCTGCCGCTGGATGGGTGACATGCCCTTGAAGAGCCCACAGTGTTGCAGTCGATGGGGGCGGCGACAAAGGGGGCATCGTATGCGATGCGGCTCCGCTGGTGGTGACGGTGTGGGTACTGGTGCTCGTGTGCCAGTACGAGCTGCAGTTGACGGTGCGGTTGCGGTGACTGTACGGGGCGCCGCTGTTGGGACAACCCCAGGACGGGGCACACTGATGGCCGATCGCAGTGTTGGCGTTGGAGTGGCCGTGTTTTCTGCATCCATGTTTGTCTGTATGGAGAGAAAGTCGTGTTAATTGCAACTCATTTCTTTATATTGTGAAATTGTGCGATTTGTAACCAACTTTATTTGGTTTGTCAGAGTTTACTAATCTACCCATTATTTTTCAATATCTTTTTGATTTATCATATGCGCGATTGATTTCGGTTTTAGTTATTAACGGATGTTTCATTTTCTGCGTGTCGGTATTATTGTACGGATTGTACGGATTGTTCATTACGCGCATTTTCGCTATTATCTGCGGTTGGTAGGAAGCACAGTTTAACGAGCGGTCTGGTCAGCGTTCCGTTTTGCGTACGGAGGTCAACTACTCGGATATGACCGTCGGAGCCGTGATGAAGCTTCTCTATGCGACCAAGCCGCCATTCTGTAGGGGGGAGACAATCATCGTGTATTAGGACAAAGTCTCCAAGCTTTGGCGCCATTTCGGGAGTTTTCCAGCGGTACCTTTTGTGAAGGTCCTTTATATACTCCTCCTTCCATCGGCGGCTGAAATTATGATGGAGAATTTTAATTCTTTCCCATCTGTTTAGTAAGGATAGCGACTCCACGCCTGGCTCAGGTATGGCCAGAATGGGTGCTCCTTTGAGAAAGTGCCCTGGTGTAAGAGCTGTTAGATCTGAGGGATCTTGCGAGAGTGTCGTCAATGGCCGTGAATTGAGAACGGCTTCAATACGAATTAATAATGTTGTGAATTCTTCGAAGTTAAATTTGTAGTTTCCAGCTACTTTTTTAAAGTGGGATTTAAAGCTTTTTACCGCTGATTCCCATAAACCACCCATATGAGGAGCGCTTGGAGGGATGAACTGCCAGCTAATGCCTTGGGGAGCGTACTTTTGTACAATCTCAGGGGAAACTTGGTTGATAAAGTCCACGAACTGTTTTTCAGTGGCTCTTTGAGCTCCTATAAATGTCTTGCCGTTGTCGCTCATGAGCTTTGACGGAAAACCACGTCGTCCGACGAAGCGAGCAAATGCCGCGAGGAAAGCCTCTTTTGTCAGATTACTACAGAGCTCGAGGTGTACTGCTTTTGTCGTAAAACAGACAAATACAGCCACGTAGCCTTTCATCAGTGTGGGAGACCTTAGCATGGACGCCTTTATTTGAAAAGGCCCAGCAAAATCGACACCTGTGATAGTGAAGGGCAGAGCAAAGTTGCAGCGTTCCGGTGGAAGTGCTGCCATAATCTGTGTTCGCATCTTTTGTTTATGCATAGTGCAGATCTTGCACGAAAAAATGCATTTCTTTATCTTTGGCTTGAGTCTTGGGAAATAAAACTCTTGGCGGACTATTTGTTGCATGAGGCGGTGTTCTGCGTGTAATAATAGTACGTGGACATAATTGAGATATAATGTGGCAAGTTGCGATCTCTCTGGTATAACAATGGGATGACGTTCGTTATACGTTAGACTTGAATTGGCAAGCCGACCATTTGCACGAAGTAGACCCTTCGTATCTATGAATGGGTTTAGTACTAAGAGTGAGCTCTTTTTGTCAATTGGCTTCGATTCTCCTAGTAACGATATCTCTTGGCTGAAGTAGCGCGCTTGAGTAGATGCGATAAGAGCGACCTTTGCTTTTTGTAAGTCTAGGTGCGTCACTGTATCGCCTTGGGGATATACGGTGCGTATTCTCTTAATTCTAAGTTTGAGTCGCTCGATGAATTTGAACATATAAGCGATTACCCTGAGGGCTCGGGGGTAAGATGAAAATCTCTCAAGGATGTCAGTATCATCAAATGTTGTGTGAAAGGAGTCAATTTTTCGACTTTCTGGGGCAATAATGTTGCGCATGGGCGATTGTGGCCAAGAATCGGGAGATTCTGTTAACCATCGGGGGCCATTCCACCAGAGGGTGGTGGTGGCAAGGTGCAGAGGTTTGCACCCTCTTGTACCTAGATCAGCAGGATTGTCAGCACTGGCTACGTGTCGCCAAGTGGCTGATCCCACTAGGTCAAGAATTTGAGACGTTCGATTGGAGATATATGTCTTCCATGCATGTGGTGGTTTTTCCAACCAGGCTAATACAATCTCGGAATCGGACCAGAGATATAATTTATTTTTTGCCATATTCAGTTGCGTTTGCACTATGGATGCTAGTTTGGCAAGTAGTAGTGCACCACATAGTTCTAGTCGTGGTAGACTTATGGTTTTTAGAGGAGCCACCTTTGCTTTTGCAACTAGTAAGTGGCTTGTGGTCGCCTTGTCGCTTTGTGTGCGAACATATATAGTGGCGCAGTACGCCTTTTCAGAGGCGTCACAAAAGCCGTGTAGTTCGACTTTGTGCTCTGGGATATAATTAACCCATCTTGGGATTTGTATTTGTGTGATATCTTTTAGATTGCTCGCGAACTGGGACCACTTTTCTAAACGAAGTGGTTTTACTTGCTCGTCCCAGTCGGTACCATCTAGCCATAATTCTTGTATCAGGATTTTGGCTTGTATCATAATTGGCGATAGCCATCCTGCGGGGTCAAAAAGTTTTGCCACAGAGGAGAGAATTTGGCGTTTTGTACTGGCGGATAGTGCGGATATGGACTCAGTTGTGTATGAAAACTGGTCCGATATCGCATTCCATTGGATGCCCAGAGTTTTTGTTGTACTTTCCTTTTCGAAAATAAGGAAATTAGTGTCCAACAAATTTTCTTTTGGTATATTTTTTAATATAGTTGGGTGATTTGCCGTAATCTTTTTTAGTGGAAACCCTGCGGATTTGAGGGCTTGGATTACTTGTGATAATGATTCGTATGCTTGTGGAAGACTGTGACTTCCAGACAGAATGTCGTCTACATACGTTTGTGTTTTTAACACCTGGGTCGCCAGAGGAAATTCTGACTTGGTGTTTTCAGCCAATTCATGAAGTGTTCGAATGGCTAAGTATGGGGCACAGTTAACGCCGAAGGTCACTGTTTTTAGCTTGAAGTCGCGTAGTGGACTATTGGGGGATTTTCGGAAAATAATTCGCTGAAAATCTTGATCGTCTTTATGTACGACTATTTGTCTATACATTTTTTCGACGTCCCCGTTGAATACGTATTTGAATATACGCCAGTTTAGAATAAGCAGCATTAAATCAGGTTGGAGCGTGGGTCCCGTAAACAGGATATCGTTTAGGGAATTCCCCGAGCTAGTGGATCTTGAGGCGTTGAAGACAACTCTTACTTTAGTTGTTTTTTTATCTGGCTTTACTACTGCATGATGTGGCAAGTAAAATGAGTAGTATTTGCCATTGATGATTTTTTCGCATGGACTTATTTCCTCCATGTGATCTAAATGGAGGTATTCTTCCAACACACCATCATATTCTGGTTTTAGTTCACCTTTTTTAAGTAGGTTTCTTTCCATACTTTGAAACTGCTGTATTGCAGAGGTGCGAGAGTGACCTAAGGCGATTGTGTTGGGAAATTGTTGTTTTAGTGGTAGTCGTACGACATACCGACCATTATCTGATCTAGTAGTTGTGGCTTTGTAAAAGTCTTCACAATACTGATCTTCTGGGGTTTTGATTGAAATTGGGGGGAGTTCTTCTATCTCCCAAAATTTTCTCAATTGTGAATTGAGGTACTCATTCGAGATTTCCTCAACTTGAGTTGTCATTGTTGTGACTGGTTCCGTAACTAGTCCACTTAGGATCCAACCGAAAATAGTCTTTTGTGCCAACAGTGTGTTTGAAATTTTCTCAATACCTTCGAGTATTATTTGAGGTATGAGATCGCTGCCTAATAGAAGGTCTATTTGAGCGGGGGTGTTGCAGTTGGGATCTGCTAACTTAAGGTGTGAAACCTTTTCCCAGTGCTTGCTATTTATATGATAGCTTGGTAACATATTGGTTAATTGCGGTAAGACTATAGCTTCTGCTTGTATTCTTATATCCGCTTGGGGGGAAAATAGGGTAATGGGGCAGATTTTATTGGAGTTTTGAACTACTCTTCCGCCCATTCCCGTAATTTCAAAGTTGCCTTGTCTTGTTGGCAGATTTAGCCTATTTTGTGCCCTAGACGTTATGAAAGATCGTTGTGATCCTTGGTCTATTAGGGCTCTGAGCTTGAACAGTTCTCCTCGATGCTCGATGGAGACGACTGCTGTGGGTAATAGTACCCTACTTTGATTATCGCTGTGAAGCGTTTGAGTTTTTAATGCCTTTGAGCAGCATGGTGCTTCTTGGCAATTTTGTGAATTTGGCACTTCGGGATTTGTTGTTGCAACTAAACCCGCGGCTCTTTTGATATTTGCGCTGTTTGGGGGTAAGCTGGAAAAATTATTTATATGAAGCATCGAATGGTGTCGTTTATGACAATAGACGCAGTTAAATTTGCTTTCGCACTCTTTGAGTGTATGCGCATGTGACAGACAGTTTGTACAAAGTCTTTTAGTTTTTACGAAATTGTTGCGGTCGATAATATTCAATTTTTTAAATCTCTCGCAAGATTTGAGCTTATGCCCTCCTGTACATAGTTCGCATGATCGATATTTATTCTGTTCAGATGAGAACGATTGCGTTTTGAAGAAGCTTCTATTTAAATTGTTGTTGTTATTGGCTTGGGGCTTGTGGAAGCTTCTATTGAAGTCTTGCTGAATACCTTTTGGTTTACTTGTATTTTGTTTTTTGTCTACCCTTTCTGCGATTTCGTACTGGGTAGTGAGAAAATCTTTCATTTGTTGCCACGTTGGGCACTTTTTACGTGATGAGAGCGATTGCTCCCACAATAATAAAGACTTTTCTGGTAATGCTGCAGTGCATATATTTACCAGTATAGGGTCCCAGTTGTCTGTGGGAATATTTTGGGTCGATAAAATCGACAAACAATTGGAAACAGTGGATTGAAGTTTGATAAATTCTTCACTGGTTTCCTTTTGAATTTTTGGCAAGTTCATTAGAATTGTTATCTGCTTATCGACCAATATTCGTTCATTCTCGTATCTTGATTTTAAAGCTTCCCAAGCCATATTAAAATTGTCGTCACTTAATGCGAACTGTTTTACTATGACGCCAGCTTGACCTTTCGTTTTGTATCGGAGGTGATACAATTTTTGTGCATTAGATAATTTTGGGTGGTTTATGTAAACGGCTGTGAACATGTCCCGGAAGGACGGCCATTGTTCATAACCCCCATGAAAAATTTCTGTGTCACATGCGGGCACCTTGAGGTGGATGCCTGAACTTGCCTCGTGACTTTGTACTTGTGGCATCTCTACTCGCGGAAGTGGAGTAGGTGCAATTGCTTTAATTAGTTTCAATTGATCTATAATCATTGCTTTCGTTTCTTCAAATTGCTCTAAGCAATTTTCGTATTTGGCGTAAGCCGAGGATTTGAAATTTTCTGGTAGATCTGAATCATCAGATTCTACTATTGCGTCATAAGAAGCTTGGAGACGCATCCAAAAATTGTCCAGATTTTCTTTTTTGATTTCTAATGCCGATTCAGAATTATCTTGAATCGGCGAAGATGAAAATCGAGTGCAGTATTTAATAAAACTGTCACTCTCAGCAATAAATTTACTGTATGTAATGTCTTTCCCCCTTTTTTGTTTCGTAACACCTTGCTTTGAGCGTGTAGCTTCTGCAGGTGTACATGGACTTTTTTCGTCCGAAACCATTTTTGGAACTTTCAATAGTTGAGAAGATTTAGATTCTTTGGAATCTGTGTCCATTTATAACAAATTAAATTTTATCCCAAAAAATTTTCTATCAGTGTAAACTGATTGACTTTGAACGGAATTGCTGATTACAAATTTTTTTGAAAATGCGAAAGTTTTTTGAAAATTGGTAAAATTGTAAAATGTTTTGTTTTATTTTATTTTGTCGCTCGGATTAAATTAAATGACGCGTTTCGTTTTAATTGATCTCGAAAAAAGTATAAAAGTATTACCGAATTTATTTATTTTTATTTTATTTTTAAAATATGCAATATTTATTTAATTTATTTGTTTTTTGTTTGTATGTCTTATAGGGTATACCTATAGACGAAAACGTTTGTATGTACTTGCAACTGAGTGCTCGTATAAGAGATCAGCGCTTTTTGTACATATGTATATACGCAATCCTGCTTGTTTTTGCTTATCAAAGAACAAGGGGTATTGCCGAAAATGTGCCAATTTGGACTTTGAACATGTAATTTAAATTGTTCGCAATAATTAATTATTATATTATTTATATATGTAAATATATTGTAATACTTTATACTTTTCCTACCGAACCGTTTAATATGTATATAATATTTTGAGGTACCCTCGTAGGGTATAATCAACGTTCCGTATATAATTACTCATACACCTATGAGTACCTGTAAGCAGGAGTATTTTTTTCTCCTTTGAGCGTGCGCGCAAAGACGGAATAGAAAAACATCAAACTAAAGTAAAATAAAATCGTTTGTGCACTTTGATCCGCAAATGTGCACTCTCTTAATTTCCCGTAAATATGTATGTATGTAATTATTATTGTGAGCACAAATTCCGGTATCGCAATTAGATGCTCTCAAACGACTGAGTATTGATATGTAAGTATGATGAAGAGTTGAAATATATATCTACATACATATGTATTGTATGCATGTAGATGAGCAAATATTCCGGGAGTGCTCTTGCTCTCAACGGATTAGTATGTATATATACGTATCATAAATTTTAAGTAGATTAAAGCGTATATATGTATATTAAATTAGTGCATATATGTAAATATGTAATTTTCGCTTTTGGTATACACACGTATATATATTTTTTTTTGTTTGTTTGCCTTCACTTTAGCTTACTTATTTAAGGCAATCCTGCTTATTGCTTGATCAAGCATAAGGGGTATCGCCGGACACTTGTGCAAGTAAATACTTGAATTTTGTTATTTTTGGTTGGGGATATTTTGTGTTTTGACACACGAAAGTAAGCAGTAAACGGCAATCAAAACATTTATATATTTCAATATATATATATACGGTATATATATATTGTCGGTTAAAACCCAACTGTTTCTTTGCGGTATTTCCGATTTTATCAAAAGTTACTTATAACTGTTTGATAACCGGTATATTTTATTTTTTTTTTTTTTTGTTTTTGCGAAACCAATAAATAAAGTGAGAATAACTGGATGAGTTATTCTATGTATGTTAAATGAATTTGTCACAAATTTTTACCGTAATAATACATAGTACATATATGCAAAATTGAGAGTTGAAAAAATGAAATACTAAAGGGAATCGATACGACTCACTCTGATATCCGTCATGGGATTTTGGGGATTAGTGATGGCCAAATTGTGGGTCTCGGACGGCTTTTGTCCTTATAATCCTGCCCTGGGATGATTCGGTTGGTTCCTTGTTTCCTGGCTTGTTGTTATTTGTCTGTTGTTTTATACCGCGCCCGTTTTATATTAATATGTATTTTTTATATACATATATGATTATATATTCGCGCCCGCTGTTTTTATTTATTAGTTAGGGGGTTTTGTTTTCTTTTTTCCGCGCCCGTTTTTTTTTTTTTTTTTTTTTTTGTTTTAACTGCTTATTTGTTTTTTGTTGTAGTCACTTTTAACACTTATACTTTTTGCCTTCTTTTTTTTCACTTTTGGCTGTATAATTTTGTTTCCAATTTTCGCCATTTTATTCTTATTATTATTATCTTTTTTTTTTTTTTTGCTTCACAATAGTGCAATTCAGAATGGCTCGAAGGACCATATATAATTTAGTACTTACTTTGGTACCCACTCCTTTGAGAACGAAATATACACTTGATGATGAAAAGGTAGATATGTATATAAAACCGTGGAGCGAAAAGGATGAAAACTGAGTATATATAATCGTGGAGCACTGGCCGACACTGATGAAAACTGCGTATATATCAAACTGATGAAAACTGCGTATATATCAAACTGATGAAAACTGCGTATATATCAAACTGATGAAAACTGCGTATATATCAAACAGATGAAAACTGCGTATATATCAAACTGATGAAAACTGCGGATATATCAAACTGATGAAAACTGCGTATATATCAAACTGTTGAAAAATACGAGAGCTGTGTACGGAAACGTGCGCCGATGTGCGTAGCTTGAAAATCGCGATCGAAAAGGGTAGAAAAAGGCCGCTGCTTTCAGGACGAGCCCTTTTTTTGCTCGTTGGGCTGTGGAGAGTTATGCCAGTGTTGCTTTTGAGTGGTGTGTGGGAAATCTGCTGTCTCCAAGTGTGGAGAGTGTGCCAGTGTTGCTTGTGAGTGATGTGCTGTGTTGCTTGTGAGTGATGTGCTGTGTGGTGTAGTGGCGCGTCAGGGCGAGAAGCATAACTCATTTAGCCACCTATATTTAGTTATAAAGTCGATTTTCTTGTATATACACATTTAGCAATCGATATCGAAATGCTGCATCTCATAAGTTTAACATATTTAAGTTAATAAACCTTCTTTAACGCACTGAAGTCTACATAAAGCCTTAAGGGTATAACTGCACTGCATTTAGAAGAACTCCGTTATCTTATATTTAGGTATAAATTCGACTTTCTTGTATATACTCATTTAGCAAGCGATATCGAAATGCTTCAAATCATTAGTTTAACATATTTAAGTTAATTAACCTTCTTTAACGTATTGAAGTTGATATAAAGCCATAACGACAGTACATTTGGAAGAATTCCGTAATCTTATGTTTATGTATAAATTCGATTTTCTTGTAAATACACATTTAGCAAGCGATATCGAAATGCTTCAACTCGTTAGTTTAACATATTTAAGTTAATTAACCTCCTTTAACGTATTGAAGTTGATATAAAGCCATAACGACAGTACATTTGGAAGAATTCCGTAATCTTATGTTTAGGTATAAATTCGATTTTCTTGTAAATACACATTTAGCAATCGATAACGAAATGCTATAAATCGTTAGTTTAACATATCTAAGTTAATTAACCTTCTTTAACGATCTGAAGTTGGCATATAGCCATGGCGGCATAACGACAGTACATTTGGAAGAATTCCGTAATCTTATATTTAGTTATAAAGTCGATTTTCTTGTATATACACATTTAGCTATCGACATCGAAATGCTTCAAATCATTCGTTTAACATATTTATGTTAATAAACCTTCTTTAACGATCTGAAGTTGGCATATAGCCATGGCGGCATAACGGCAGTGCATGTAGAAGAATTCCGTAATCTCATATTTAGGTATAAAGTCGATTTTCTTGTATATACACATTTAGCTATCGATATCGAAATGCTTCATATCATTAGTTCAACATATTAAGTTAATAAACGCTTAACGGCATAACGGCAAAGCATTTAGAGGAATTACATAATCTTATATTTAAGTATAAAGTCGATTTTCTTGTATTTACACATTTAGCAATCGATATCGAAATGCTTCAAATAACTTGTTTAGCATATTTCAGTTAATTAAACTTCTTTATCTTACTGAAGTTTACATAAAGCCATATCGGCATAGCGGCAGTATATTTATATGAATTCCGTAATCTTATATTTAGGTATAAAGTCTATTTTGTTGTACATACACATTTAGCAATCGATATCGAAAATCTTCAAATCATTAGTTTAACATATTTAAGTTAGTTAACCTTCTTTAACGTAATGAAGGTGATATAAAGCCATGGCGGCATAACGACAGTGCATTTAGAAGAATTCCGTAATCTTATATTTAGGTATAAGGTCGATTTTGTTGTATATACGCATTTAGCAATCGATATCGAAATGCTTAAAATCATTAGTTTAACATATTTAAGTTAATAAACCTTCTTTAACGTATTGAAGTTGATATAAAGCCATGGCGGCATAACGAGAGTACATTTGGAAGAATTCCGCAGTCTTATATTTAAGTATAAAGTCAATTTACTTGCATATAAACATTTAGCAATCGATAGCGAAATGCTTCAAATCGTTAGTTTAACATATCTAAGTTAATTAACCTTCTTTAACGGTCTGAAGTTGGCATATAGCCATGGCGGCATAACGACAGTGCATTTAGAAGAATTCCGTAATCTTATATTTAGGTATAAGGTCGATTTTCTTGTATTTACACATTTAGCAATCGATATCGAAATGCTTCAAATAACTTGTTTAGCATATTTCAGTTAATTAAACTTCTTTATCTTACTGAAGTTTACATAAAGCCATATCGGCATAGCGGCAGTATATTTATATGAATTCCGTTATCTTATATTTAGGTATAAAGTCTACTTTGTTGTACATACACATTTAGCTATCGACATCGAAATGCTTCAAATCATTCGTTTAACATATTTATATTAATAAAACTTCTTTAACGATCTGAAGTTGGCATATAGCCATGGCGGCATAACGGCAGTGCATGTAGAAGAATTCCGTAATCATTTTATTTAGGTATAAAGTCGATTTTCTTGTATATACACATTTAGCAAGCGAAATCGAAATGCTTCAACTCATTACTTTAACATATTTAAGTTAATAAACCTTCTTTAACGAACTGAAGTTAGCAAAAAGCCATGGCGGCATAACGGCAGTGCATGTAGAAGAATCCCGTAATCTTATATTTAGGTATAAAGTCGATTTTCTTGTATATACACATTTATGTATCGATATCGAAATGCTTCATATCATTAGTTTAACATATAAAGTCAATAAACGCTTTTTAGCTTACTGAAGTCTACGTAAAGCCGTAACGGTATAACGGCAGTGCATTTAGAAGAATTCCGTAATGTTATAATTTTATATTTAGGTATAAATTCGATTTTCTTGTATTTACACATTTAGCAATCGATATCGAAATGCTTCAAATCATTAGTTTAACATATTTAAGTTAATTAACCTTCTTTAACGTAATGAAGGTGATATAAAGCCATGGCGGCATAACGACAGTGCATTTAGAAGAATTCCGCAGTCTTATATTTAAGTATAAAGTCAATTTTCTTGTATATAAACATTTAGCAATCGATAGCGAAATGCTTCAAATCGTTAGTTTAACATATCTAAGTTAATTAACCTTCTTTAACGGTCTGAAGTTGGCATATAGCCATGGCGGCATAACGACAGTACATTTGGAAGAATTCCGTAATCTTATATTTAGTTATAAAGTCGATTTTCTTGTATATACACATTTAGCTATCGACATCGAAATGCTTCAAATCATTCGTTTAACATATTTATGTTAATAAACCTTCTTTAACGATCTGAAGTTGGCATATAGCCATGGCGGCATAACGGCAGTGCATGTAGAAGAATTCCGTAATCTTATATTTAGGTATAAAGTCGATTTTCTTGTATGTACACATTTAGCTATCGATATCGAAATGCTTCATATCATTAGTTTAACATATTAAGTTAATAAACGCTTTTTAGCTTACTGAAGTCTACAAACGGCTTAACGGCATAACGGCAAAGCATTTAGAGGAATTACGTAATCTTATATTTAAGTATAAAGTCGATTTTCTTGTATTTACACATTTAGCAATCGATATCGAAATGCTTCAAATAACTGGTTTAGCATATTTCAGTTGATTAACCTTCTTTATCTTACTGAAGTTTACATAAAGCCATAACGGCATAGCGGCAGTATATTTATATGAATTCCGTTATCTTATATTTAGGTATAAAGTCTATTTTGTTGTACATACACATTTAGCAATCGATATCGAAAATCTTCAAATCATTAGCTTAATATATTTATGTTAGTTAACCTTCTTTAACGTAAAGAAGGTGATATAAAGCCATGGCGGCATAACGACAGTGCATTTAGAAGAATTCTGTAATCTTATATTTAGGTATAAAGTCGATTTTGTTGTATATAGGCATTTAGCAATCGATATCGAAATGCTTCAAATCATTAGTTCAACATATTTAAGTTAACTAACCTTCTTTAACGTAATGAAGTTGATATAAAGCCATGGCGGCATAACGACAGTACATTTGGAAGAATTCCGCAGTCTAATATTTAGGTATAAAGTCGATTTTCTTGTATATAAACATTTAGCAATCGATATCGAAATGCTTCATATCGTTAGTTTAACATATAAAGTCAACAAACGCTTTTTAGTTTACTGAAGTCTACGTAAAGCCTTAACGGTATAACGGCAGTGCAGTTAGAAGAATTCCCTAATGTTATAATTTTATATTTAGGTATAAAGTCGATTTTCTTGTATTTACACATTTAGCAATCGATATCGAAATGCTTCAAATCATTAGTTTAACATATTTAAGTTAATTAACCTTCTTTATCGTAATGAAGTTGATATAAAGCCATGGCGTCTTAACGACAGTACATTTGGAAGAATTCCGCAGTCATATATTTAATATAAAGTCAATTTTCTTGTATATAAACATTTAGCAATCGATAGCGAAATGCTTCAAATCGTTAGTTTAACATATCTAAGTTAATTAACCTTATTTAACGATCTGAAGTTGGCATATAGCCATGGCGGCATAACGACAGTACATTTGGAAGAATTCCGTAATCTTATATTTAGTTATAAAGTCGATTTTCTTGTATATACACATTTAGCTATCGACATCGAAATGCTTCAAATCATTCGTTTAACATATTTATGTTAATAAACCTTCTTTAACGATCTGAAGTTGGCATATAGCCATGGCGGCATAACGGCAGTGCATGTAGAAGAATTCCGTAATCTTATATTTAGGTATAAAGTCGATTTTCTTGTATATACACATTTAGCTATCGATATCGAAATGCTTCATATCATTAGTTTAACATATTAAGTCAATAAACGCTTTTTAGCTTACTGAAGTCTACAAACGGCTTAACGGCATAACGGCAAAGCATTTAGAGGAATTACGTAATCTTATATTTAAGTATAAAGTCGATTTTCTTGTATTTACACATTTAGCAATCGATATCGAAATGCTTCAAATAACTGGTTTAGCATATTTCAGTTGATTAACCTTCTTTATCTTACTGAAGTTTACATAAAGCCATAACGGCATAGCGGCAGTATATTTATATGAATTCCGTTATCTTATATTTAGGTATAAAGTCTATTTTGTTATACATACACATTTAGCAATCGATATCGAAAATCTTCAAATCATTAGCTTAATATATTTAAGTTAGTTAACCTTCTTTAACGTAATGAAGGTGATATAAAGCCATGGCGGCATAACGACAGTGCATTTAGAAGAATTCTGTAATCTTATATTTAGGTATAAAGTCGATTTTGTTGTATATACGCATTTAGCAATCGATATCGAAATGCTTCAAATCATTAGTTTAACATATTTAAGTTAATTAACCTTCTTTAACGTAATGAAGTTGATATAAAGCCATGGCGGCATAACGACAGTACATTTGGAAGAATTCCGCAGTCTTATATTTAGGTATAAAGTCGATTTTCTTGTATATAAACATTTAGCAATCGATATCGAAATGCTTCAAATCATTCGTTTAACATATTTAAGTTAATAAACCTTCTTTAACGGTCTGAAGTTGGCATATAGCTATGGCGGCATAACGGCAGTGCATGTAGAAGAATTCCGTAATCTTATATTTAGGTATAAAGTCGATTTTCTTGTATATACACATTTAGCTATCGATATCGAAATGCTTCAAATCATTCGTTTAACATATTTATGTTAATAAACCTTCTTTAACGATCTGAAGTTGGCATATAGCCATGGCGGCATAACGGCAGTGCATGTAGAAGAATCCCGTAATCTTATATTTAGGTATAAAGTCGATTTTCTTGTATATACACATTTAGCTATCGATTTTTTCGAAAAATTTTTCTTCAATTTTCATTAGTTTAACATATTAAGTCAATAAAACGCTTTTTAGCTTACTGAAGTCTACAAACGGCTTAACGGCATAACGGCAAAGCATTTAGAGGAATTACGTAATCTTATATTTAAGTATAAAGTCGATTTTCTTGTATTTACACATTTAGCAATCGATATCGAAATGCTTCAAATAACTGGTTTAGCATATTTCAGTTGATTAACCTTCTTTATCTTACTGAAGTTTACATAAAGCCATAACGGCATAGCGGCAGTATATTTATATGAATTCCGTTATCTTATATTTAGGTATAAAGTCTATTTTGTTATACATACACATTTAGCAATCGATATCGAAAATCTTCAAATCATTAGCTTAATATATTTAAGTTAGTTAACCTTCTTTAACGTAATGAAGGTGATATAAAGCCATGGCGGCATAACGACAGTGCATTTAGAAGAATTCTGTAATCTTATATTTAGGTATAAAGTCGATTTTGTTGTATATACGCATTTAGCAATCGATATCGAAATGCTTCAAATCATTAGTTTAACATATTTAAGTTAATTAACCTTCTTTAACGTAATGAAGTTGATATAAAGCCATGGCGGCATAACGACAGTACATTTGGAAGAATTCCGCAGTCTTATATTTAGGTATAAAGTCGATTTTCTTGTATATAAACATTTAGCAATCGATATCGAAATGCTTCAAATCATTCGTTTAACATATTTAAGTTAATAAACCTTCTTTAACGGTCTGAAGTTGGCATATAGCTATGGCGGCATAACGGCAGTGCATGTAGAAGAATTCCGTAATCTTATATTTAGGTATAAAGTCGATTTTCTTGTATATACACATTTAGCTATCGATATCGAAATGCTTCAAATCATTCGTTTAACATATTTATGTTAATAAACCTTCTTTAACGATCTGAAGTTGGCATATAGCCATGGCGGCATAACGGCAGTGCATGTAGAAGAATCCCGTTATCTTATATTTAGGTATAAAGTCGATTTTCTTGTATATACACATTTATGTATCGATATCGAAATGCTTCATATCATTAGTTTAACATATAAAGTCAACAAACGCTTTTTAGCTTACTGAAGTCTACGTAAAGCCTTAACGGTATAACGGCAGTGCATTTAGAAGAATTCCGTAATGTTATAATTTTATATTTAGGTATAAATTCGATTTTCTTGTATTTACACATTTAGCAATCGATATCGAAATGCTTCAAATCTTTTTTATCTTACTGAAGTCTACAAACGGCTTAAGCGGCATAACGGCAAAGCATTTAGAAGAAATACGTAATCTTATATTTAAGTATAAAGCCAATTTTCTTGTATTTACACATTTAGCAATCGATATCGAAATGCTTCAAATAACTGGTTTAGCATATTTCAGTTAATTAACCCTCTTTATCTTTGTGAAGTTTACATAAAGCCATAACGGCATAACGGCAGTATATTTATATGAATTCCGTTATCTTATGTTTAGGTATAAAGTCGATTTTGTTGTACAAACACATTTAGCAATCGATATCGAAAATCTTCAAATCATTGGTTTAACATATTTAAGTTAGTTAACCTTCTTTAACGTAATGAAGGTGATATAAAGCCATGGCGGCATAACGACAGTGCATTTAGAAGAATTCCGTAATCTTATATTTACGTATAAAATCGATTTTGTTGTATATACGCATTAAGCAATCGATATCGAAATGCTTCAAATCATTAGTTTAACATATTTAAGTTAATTAACCTTCTTTAAAGTATTGAAGTTGATATAAAGCCATAGCGGCATAACGACAGTACATTTGGAAGAATTCCGCAGTCTTATATTTAGGTATAAAGTCGATTTTCTTGTATATAAACATTTAGCAATCGATATCGAAATGCTTCAAATCAATCGTTTAACATATTTAAGTTAATAAACCTTCTTTAACGATCTGAAGTTGGCATATAGCCATGGCGGCATAACGGCAGTGCATGTAGAAGAATTCCGTAATCTTATATTTAGTTATAAAGTCGATTTTCTTGTATATACACATTCAGCTATCGATATCGAAATGCTTCAAATCATTCGTTTAACATATTTATGTTAATAAACCTTCTTTAACGATCTGATGTGGGCGTATAGCCATGGCGGCATAACGGCAGTGCATGTAGAAGAATTCCGTAATCTTATATTTAGGTATAAAGTCGATTTTCTTGTATATACACATTTAGCTATCGATATCGAAATGCTTCCTATCATTAGTTTAACATTTTAAGTTAATAAACGCTTTTTAGCTTACTTAAGTCTACGTAAAGCCTTAACGGTATAACGGCAGTGCATTTAGAAGAATTCCGTAATGTTATAATTTTATATTTAGGTATAAATTCGATTTTCTTGTATTTACGCATTTAGCAATCGATATCGAAATGCTTCAAATCATTTGTTTAACATATTTAAGTTGATTTACCTTCTTTAACGTAATGAAGGTGATATAAAGCCATGGCGGCATAACGACAGTGCATTTAGAAGAATTCCGTAACCTTATATTTAGGTACAAAGTCGATTTTGTTGTATATACGCATTAAGCAATCGATATCGAAATGCTTCAAATCATTAGTTTAACATATTTAAGTAATTAACCTTTTTTAACGTATTGAAGTTTATATAAAGCCATGGCGGCATAACGACAGTACATTTGGAAGAATTCCGTAATCTTATATTTAGGTATAAAGTCGATTTTCTTGTATATAAACATTTAGCAGTCGATATCGAAATGCTTCAAATCATTAGTTTAACATATTTAAGTTAATAAACCTTCTTTAACGAACTGAAGTTGGCTTAAGGCCATGGCGGCATAACGGCAGTGCTTTTAGAAGAATTCCGTAATCTTATATTTAGGTATAAAGTCGATTTTCTTGTATATACACATTTAGCTATCGATATCGAAATGCTTCAAATCATTAGTTTAACATATTTAAGTTATTTAACCTTCTTTATCTTACTGAAGTTTACATAAAGCCATAACAGCATAACGGCAGTATATTTATATGAATTCCGTTATCTTATATTTAGGTATAAAGTAGATTTTGTTGTACATACACATTTAGCAGTCTATATCGAAATGCGTCAAATCATTAGTTTAACATATTTATTAATTTAACCTTCTTTATCGTAATGAAGGTGATATAAAGCTATAGCGGCATAACGACAGTGCATTTAGAAGAATACCGTAATCTTATATTTAGGTATAAAGTCGATTTTCTGGTATATATGCAATCGATATCGAAATGCTTCAATTAACTGGTTTAACATATTTAAGTTAATTAACCTTCTTTAACGAACTGAAGTTAGCTTAAGGACATGGCGGCATAACGACAGTACATTTGGAAGAATTCCGTAGTCTTATATTTATGTAAAAAGTCGATTTTCTTGTATATACACATTAAGCAATCGATATCGAGATGCTTCAACTCATTAGTTTAACATATTTATGTTAATAAACCTTCTTTAACGATCTGAAGTTGGCATATATCCATGGCGGCATAACGGCAGTGCATTTAGAAGAATTCCGTTATCTTATATTTAGGTAGAAAGTCGATTTTCTTGTATATACACATTTAGCTATCGATATCGAAATGCTTCATATCATTAGTTTAACATATTAAGTTAATAAACGCTTTTTAGCTTACTAAAGTCTACATAAAGCCTTAACGGTATAACGGCAGTGCATTTAGAAGAATTCCGTAATGTTACAATTTATTTTAGGTATAAAGTCGATTCTCTTGTATTTACACATTTAGCAATCGATATCGAAATGCTTCAAATCATTATTTTAACATTATTAACTTAATTAACCTTCTTTATCTTACTGAAGTTTACATAAAGCAATAACGGCATAACGGCAGTATATTTATATGAATTTCGTTATCCTATATTTAAGTATAAAGTCGATTTTGTTGTACATACACATTTAGCAATCGATATCGTAATGCTTTAAATCATTAGTTTAACATATTTAGGTTAATTAACCTTCTTTAACGTAATGAAGGTGCTATAATTCCATGGTGGCATAACGACAGTGCATTTAGAGGAATTCCGTAATCTAATATTTAGGTATAAAGTCAACTTTGTTGTATATACACATTTAGCAATCGATATCGAAATGCTTCAAATTATTAGTTTAACATATTTAAGTTAATTAACCTTCTTTAACGTATTGAAGTTGATATAAAGCCATGGCGGCATAACGACAGCAGATTTGGAGGAAACCCGTAATCTTATATTTAGGTATTAAGTCGATTTTGTTGTATATACACATTCAGCAATCGATATCGAAATGCTTCAAATTATTATCTTAACATATTTAAGTTAATTAACCTTCTTTATGTTACTGAAGTTGACATAAAGCCATAACGGCATAACGGCAGTATATTTATATGAATTCCGTTATCTTGTATTTAGGTATAAAGTCGATTTTGTTGTACATACACATTTAGCAATCGATATCGAAATGCTTCAAATCATTAGTTTAACATATATAGGTTAATTAACCTTCTTTAACGTAATGAAGGTGATATAATTCCATGGTGGCATAACGACAGTGCATTTAGAAGAATTCCGTAATCTAATATTTAGGTATAAAGTCGACTTTGTTGTATATACACATTTAGCAATCGATATCGAAATGCTTCAAATCATTAGTTTAACATATTTAAGTTAATTAACCTTCTTTATCGTATTGAAGTTGATATAAAGCCATGGCGGCATAACGACAGTACATTTGGAAGAATTTTGCAGTCTTATATTTAAGTATACAGTCAATTTTCTTGTATATAAACATTTAGCAATCGATATCGAAATGCTTCAAATCAATCGTTTAACATATTTAAGTTAATAAACCTTCTTTAACGATCTGAAGTTGGCATATAGCCATGGCGGCATAACGGCAGTGCATTTAGAAAAATTCCGTTATCTTATATTTAGGTATAAAGTCGATTTTCTTGTATATACACATTTAGCTATCGATATCGAAATGCTTCCTATCATTAGTTTAACATATTAAGTTAATAAACGCTTTTTAGCTTACTAAAGTCTACGTAAAGCCTTAACGGTATAATGGCAGTGCATTTAGAAGAATTCCGTAATGTTATAATTTTATATTTAGGTATAAAGTCGATTTTCTTGTATCTACACATTTAGCAATCGATATCGAAATGCTTCAAATCATAAGTTTAACATATTTAAGTTGATTAACCTTCTTTAACGTAATGAAGGTGATATAAAGCCATGGCGGCATAACGACAGTGCATTTAGAAGAATTCCGTAATCTTATATTTAGGTATAAAGTCGATTTTGTTGTATATACGCATTTAGCAATCGATATCGAAATGCTTCAAATCATTAGTTTAACATATTTAAGTTAATTAACCTTCTTTAACGTATTGAAGTTGATATAAAGCCATGGCGGCATAACGACAGTACATTTGGAAGAATTCCGTAATCTTATATTTAGGTATAAAGTCGATTTTCTTGTATATACACATTTAGCTATCGATATCGAAATGCTTCCTATCATTAGTTTAACATATTAAGTTAATAAACGCTTTTTAGCTTACTGAAGTCTACGTAAAGCCTTAGCGGTATAACGGCAGTGCATTTAGAAGAATTCCGTAATGTTATAATTTTATATTTAGGTATAAAGTCGATTTTCTTGTATTTACACATTTAGCAATCGATATCGAAATGCTTCAAATCATTAGTTTAACATATTTAAGTTAATTAACCTTCTTTAACGTATTGAAGTTGATATAAAGCCATGGCGGCATAACGACAGTACATTTGGAAGAATTCCGTAATCTTATATTTAGGTATAAAGTCGATTTTCTTGTATATACACATTTATCTATCGATATCGAAATGCTTCAAATCATTCGTTTAACATATTTAAGTTAATTAACTTTCTGTAATGAACGGAAGTTGGCATAAAGTCATGGCGGCATAACGGCAGTGCATTTAGAAGAATTCCGTAATCTTATATTTAGGTATAAAGTCGATTTTGTTGTATATACACATTTAGCTATCGATATCGAAATGCTTCAAATCATTCGTTTAACATATTTATGTTAATTAGCCTTCTTTAGC
>CM050324.1:1057573-1081301 GCA_027475135.1 Bactrocera correcta
ACGCTTTTTATCTTACTGAAGTCTACAAACGGCTTAGCGGCATAACGGCAAAGCATTTAGAAGAATTACGTAATCTTATATTTAAGTATAAAGTCGATTTTCTTGTATTTACACATTTAGCAATCGATATCAAATGCTTCAAATAACTGGTTTAGCATATTTCAGTTAATTAACCTTCTTTATCTACTGAAGTTTACATAAAGCCATAACGGCATAACGGCAGTATATTTATATGAATTCCGTTATCTTATGTTTAGGTATAAAGTCGATTTTGTTGTACAAACACATTTAGCAAACGATATCGAAAATCTTCAAATCATTATTTTAACATATTTAAGTTAGTTAACCTTCTTTAACGTAATGAAGGTGATATAAAGCCATGGCGGCATAACGACAGTGCATTTAGAAGAATTCCGTAATCTTATATTTAGGTATAAAGTCGATTTTGTTGTATATACGCATTTAGCAATCGATATCGAAAATCTTCAAATCATTATTTTAACATATTTAAGTTAGTTAACCTTCTTTAACGTAATGAAGGTGATATAGAGCCATGGCAGCATAACGACAGTACATTTGGAAGAATTCCGCAATCTTATATTTAGGTATAAAGTCAAATTTCTTGTATAAAAACATTTAGCAATCGATATCGAAAAGCTTCAAAGCATTCGTTTAACATATTTTAGTTAATAAACACTCTTTAGCGATCTGAAGTTGGCATATAGCCATGGCGGCATAACGGCAGTGCATGTAGAAGAATTCCGTAATCTTATATTTAGGTATAAATTCGATTTTCTTGTATATACACATTTAGCTATCGATATCGAAATGCTTCAAATCATTCGTTTAACATATTTATGTTAATAAACCTTCTTTAACAATCTGCAGTTGGCATATAGCCATGGCGGCATAACGGCAGTGCATTTAGAAAAATTCCGTTATCTTATATTTAGGTATAAAGTCGATTTTCTTGTATATACACATTTAGCTATCGATATCGAAATGCTTCCTATCATTAGTTTAACATATTAAGTTAATAAACGCTTTTTAGCTTACTGAAGTCTACGTAAAGCCTTAACGGTATAACGGCAGTGCATTTAGAAGAATTCCGTAATGTTATAATTTTATATTTAGGTATAAAGTCGATTTTCTTGTATTTACACTTTTAGCAATCGATATCGAAATGCTTCAAATCATTTTTTTAACATATTTAAGTTAATTAACCTTCTTTATCTTACTGAAGTTTACATAAAGCAATAACGGCATAACGGCAGTATATTTATATGAATTTCGTTATCTTATATTTAAGTATAAAGTCGATTTTGTTGTACATACACATTTAGCAATCAATATCGAAATGCTTCAAATCATTAGTTTAATATATTCAAGTTAGTTAACCTTCTTTACCGCAATGAAGGTGATATAAAGCCATGGCGGCATAACGGCAGTGCATGTAGAAGAATTCCGTAATCTTATATTTAGGTATAAATTCGATTTTCTTGTATATACACATTTAGCTATCGATATCGAAATGCTTCAAATCATTAGTTTAACATATTTAAGTTAAAAAACCTTCTTTAACGAACTGAAGTTGGCTTAAGGTCATCCCGGGCATTACGGCAGTGCTTTTAGAAGAATTCCGTAATCTTATATTTAGGTATAAAGTCGATTTTCTTGTATATAGACATTTAGCTATCGGTATCGGAATGCTTCAAATCATTAGTTTAACATATTTAAGTTAATTAACCTTCTTTATGTTACTGAAGTTTACATAAAGCCATAACAGCATAACGGCAGTATATTTATATGAATTCCGTTATCTTATATTTAGGTATAAAGTAGATTTTGTTGTACATACACATTTAGCAGTCGATATCGAAATGCGTCAAATCATTAGTTTAACATATTTATTTAATTAACCTTCTTTATCGTAATGAAGGTGATATTAAGCCATAGCGGCATAACGACAGTGCATTTAGAAGAATTCCGTAATCTAATATTTAGGTATAAAGTCGATTTTGTTGTATATACGCATTTAGCAATCGATATCGAAATGCTTCAAATCATTAGTTTAACATATTTAAGTAAATTAACCTTCTTTAACGTATTGAAGTTGATATAAAGCCATGGCGGCATAACGGCAGTACATTTGGAAGAATTCCGTAGTCTTATATTTAGGTATAATGTCAATTTTCTGGTATATATGCATTAAGCAATCGATATCGAAATGCTTCAAATAACTGGTTTAACATATTTAAGTTAATAAACCTTCTTTATCGAACTGAAGTTGGCTTAAGGCCATGGCGGCATAACGACAGTACATTTGGAAGAATTCCGTAGTCTTACATTTATGTAAAAAGTCGATTTTCTTGTATATACACATTAAGCGATCGATATCGAGATGCTTCAACTCATTAGTTTAACATATTTATGTTAATAAACCTTCTTTAACGATCTGAAGTTGGCATATATCCATGGCGGCATAACGGCAGTGCATGGAGAAGAATTCCGTAATCTTATATTTAGGTATAAATTCGATTTTCTTGTATATACACATTTAGCTATCGATATCGAAATGCTTTAAATCATTCGTTTAACATATTTATGTTATATAGCCTTCTTTAGCGATCTGAAGTTGGCATATAGCCATGGCGGCATAACGGCAGTGCATGTAGAAGAATTCCGTAATCTTATACTTAGGTATAAAGTCGATTTTCTTGTATATACACATTTAGCTATCGATATGGAAATGCTTCATATCATTAGTTTAACACATTAAGTTAATAAACGCTTTTTAGCTTACTAAAGTCTACATAAAGCCATAACGGTATAACGGCAGTGTATTTAGAAGAATTCCGTAATGTTACAATTTATATTTAGGTATAAAGTCGATTTTTATTTACACATTTAGCAATCGATATCGAAATGCTTCAAATCATTATTTTAACATATTTAAGTTAATTAACCTTCTTTATCTTACTGAAGCTTACATAAAGCAATAACGGCATAACGGCAGTATATTTATATGAATTTCGTTATCTTATATTTAAGTATAAATCGATTTTGTTGTACATATACATTTAGCAATCAATATCGAAATGCTTCAAATCATTAGTTTAATATATTTTAGTTAGTTAACCTTCTTTACCGCAATGAAGGTGATATAAAGCCATGGCGGCATAACGACAGTGCATTTAGAAGAATTCTGTAATCTAATATTTAGGTATAAGGTCGACTTTGTTGTATATGCACATTTAGCAATCGATATCGAAATGCTTCAAATCATTAGTTTAACATATTTAAGTTAGTTAACCTTCTTTAACGTAATGAAGGTGATATAAAGCCATGGCGGCATAACGGCAGTGCATGTAGAAGAATCCCGTAATCTTATATTTAGGTATAAAGTCGATTTTCTTGTATATACACATTTATCTATCGATATCGAAATGTTTCATATCATTAGTTTAACATATAAAGTCAATAAACGCTTTTTAGCTTACTGAAGTCTACGTAAAGCCTTAACGGTATAACGGCAGTGCATTTAGAAGAATTGCGTAATGTTATAATTTTATATTTAGGTATAAAAGCGATTTTCTTCTATTTACACATTTAGCAATCGATATCGAAATGCTTCAAATCATTAGTTTAACATATTTAAGTTAATTAACCTTCTTTAACGTAACGAATGTGATATAAAGCCATGGCGGCATAACGACAGTGCATTTAGAAGAATTCCGTAATCTTATATTTAGGTATAAAGTCGATTTTGTTGTATATACGCATTTAGCAATCGATATCGAAATGCTTCAAATCATTAGTTTAACATATTTAAGTTAATTAACCTTCTTTAACGTATTGAAGTTGATATAAAGCCATGGCGGCATAACGACAGTACATTTGGGAGAATTCCGCAGTCTTATATTTAAGTATAAAGTCAATTTTCTTGTATATAAACATTTAGCAATCGATAGCGAAATGCTTCAAATCGTTAGTTTAACATATCTAAGTTAATTAACCTTCTTTAACGATCTGAAGTTGGCATATAGCCATGGCGGCATAACGACAGTACATTTGGAAGAATTCCGTAATCTTATATTTAGTTATAAAGTCGATTTTCTTGTATATACACATTTAGCTATCGACATCGAAATGCTTCAAATCATTCGTTTAACATATTTATGTTAATAAACCTTCTTTAACGATCTGAAGTTGGCATATAGCCATGGCGGCATAACGGCAGTGCATGTAGAAGAATTCCGTAATCTTATATTTAGGTATATAGTCGATTTTCTTGTATATACACATTTAGCTATCGATATCGAAATGCTTCATATCATTAGTATAACATATTAAGTTAATAAACGCTTTTTATCTTACTGAAGTCTACAAACGGCTTAGCGGCATAACGGCAAAGCATTTAGAAGAATTACGTAATCTTATATTTAAGTATAAAGTCGATTTTCTTGTATTTACACATTTAGCAATCGATATCGAAATGCTTCAAATAACTGGTTTAGCATATTTCAGTTAATTAACCTTCTTTATCTACTGAAGTTTACATAAAGCCATAACGGCATAACGGCAGTATATTTATATGAATTCCGTTATCTTATGTTTAGGTATAAAGTCGATTTTGTTGTACAAACACATTTAGCAAACGATATCGAAAATCTTCAAATCATTAGTTTAATATATTTAAGTTAGTTAACCTTATTTAACGTAATGAAGGTGATATAAAGCCATGGCGGCATAACGACAGTGCATTTAGAAGAATTCCGTAATCTTATATTTAGGTATAAAGTCGATTTTGTTGTATATACGCATTTAGCAATCGATATCGAAATGCTTCAAATCATTAGTTTAACATATTTAAGTTAATTAACCTTCTTTAAAGTATTGAAGTTGATATAGAGCCATGGCGGCATAACGACAGTACATTTGGAAGAATTCCGCAGTCTTATATTTAGGTATAAAGTCAATTTTCTTGTATATAAACATTTAGCAATCGATATCGAAAAGCTTCAAAGCATTCGTTTAACATATTTTAGTTAATAAACCTTCTTTAGCGATCTGAAGTTGGCATACAGCCATGGCGGCATAACGGCAGTGCATGTAGAAGAATTCCGTAATCTTATATTTAGGTATAAATTCGATTTTCTTGTATATACACATTTAGCTATCGATATCGAAATGCTTCAAATCATTCGTTTAACATATTTATGTTAATAAACCTTCTTTAACAATCTGAAGTTGGCATATAGCCATGGCGGCATAACGGCAGTGCATTTAGAAAAATTCCGTTATCTTATATTTAGGTATAAAGTCGATTTTCTTGTATATACACATTTAGCTATCGATATCGAAATGCTTCCTATCATTAGTTTAACATATTAAGCTAATAAACGCTTTTTAGCTTACTGAAGTCTACGTAAAGCCTTAACGGTATAACGGCAGTGCATTTAGAAGAATTCCGTAATGTTATAATTTTATATTTAGGTATAAAGTCGATTTTCTTGTATTTACACATTTAGCAATCGATATCGAAATGCTTCAAATCATTATTTTAACATGTTTAAGTTAATTAACCTTCTTTATCTTACTGAAGTTTACATAAAGCAATAACGGCATAACGGCAGTATATTTATATGAATTTCGTTATCTTATATTTAAGTATAAAGTCGATTTTGTTGTACATACACATTTAGCAATCAATATCGAAATGCTTCAAATCATTAGTTTAATATATTTAAGTTAGTTAACCTTCTTTACCGCAATGAAGGTGATATAAAGCCATGGCGGCATAACGGCAGTGCATGTAGAAGAATTCCGTAATCTTATATTTAAGTATAAATTCGATTTTCTTGTATATACACATTTAGCTATCGATATCGAAATGCTTCAAATCATTAGTTTAACATATTTAAGTTAATAAACCTTCTTTAACGAACTGAAGTTGGCTTAAGGCCATGCCGGCATTACGGCAGTGCTTTTAGAAGAATTCCGTTATCTTATATTTAGGTATAAAGTCGATTTTCTTGTATATACACATTTAGCTATCGGTATCGGAATGCTTCAAATCATTAGTTTAACATATTTAAGTTAATTAACCTTCTTTATGTTACTGAAGTTTACATAAAGCCATAACAGCATAACGGAAGTATATTTATATGAATTCCGTTATCTTATATTTAGGTATAAAGTAGATTTTGTTGTACATACACATTTAGCAGTCGATATCGAAATGCGTCAAATCATTAGTTTAACATATTTATTTAATTAACCTTCTTTATCGTAATGAAGGTGATATTAAGCCATAGCGGCATAACTACAGTGCATTTAGAAGAATTCCGTAATCTTATATTTAGGTATAAAGTCGATTTTGTTGTATATACGCATTTAGCAATCGATATCGAAATGCTTCAAATCATTAGTTTAACATATTTAAGTAAATTAACCTTCTTTAACGTATTGAAGTTGATATAAAGCCATGACGGCATAACGGCAGTACATTTGGAAGAATTCCGTAGTCTTATATTTAGGTATAACGTCGATTTTCTGGTATATATGCATTAAGCAATCGATATCGAAATGCTTCAAATAACTGGTTTAACATATTTAAGTTAATAAACCTTCTTTATCGAACTGAAGTTGGCATAAAGCAATGGCGGCATAACGGCAGTACATTTGGAAGAATTCCGTAGTCTTGCATTTATGTAAAAAGTCGATTTTCTTGTATATACACATTAAGCGATCGATATCGAGATGCTTCAACTCATTAGTTTAACATATTTATGTTAATAAACCTTCTTTAACGATCTGAAGTTGGCATATATCCATGGCGGCATAACGGCAGTGCATGGAGAAGAATTCCGTAATCTTGTATTTAGGTATAAAGTCGATTTTCTTGTATATACACATTTAGCTATCGATATCGAAATGCTCCAAATCATTCGTTTAACATATTAATGTTAATTAGCCTTCTTTAACGATCTGAAGTTGGCATATAGCCATGGCGGCATAACGGCAGTGCATGTAGAAGAATTCCGTAATCTTATATTTAGGTATAAAGTCGATTTTCTTGTATATACGCTTCTAGCAATCGATATCGAAATGCTTCAAATCATTATTTTAACATATTTAAGTTAATTAACCTTCTTTATCTTACTGAAGTTTACATAAAGCCAAAACGGTATAACGGAAGTGCATTTGGAAGAATTTCGTAATCTCATATTTAGGTATAAAGTCGATTTTCTTGTATATACACATTTATCTATCGATATCGAAATGTTTCAAATCATTCGTTTTACATATTTAAGTTAGTTAAACTTCTTTAATGAACGGAAGTTGGCATAAAGTCATGGCGGCATAACGGCAGTGCATGGAGAAGAATTCCGTAATCTTATATTTAGGTATAAAGTCGATTTTCTTGTATATACACATTTAGCTATCGATATCGAAATGTTTCATATCAATAGTTTAACATATTAAGTTAATAAACGCTTTTTAGCTTACTAAAGTCTACATAAAGCCTTAGCGGTATAACGGCAGTGCATTTAGAAGAATTCCGTAATGTTACAATTTATATTTAGGTATAAATTCGATTTTCTTGTATTTGCACACTTAGCAATAAATATCGAAATGCTTCAAATAACTGGTTTAGCATATTTAAGTCAATTAACCTTCTTTATCTTACTGAAGTATTTTATATGAATTCCGTTATCTTATATTTAGGTATAAAGTCGGTTTTGTTGTACATACACATTTAGCAATCGATATCGAAATGCTTCAAATCATTAGTTTAACATATTTAAGTTAATTAACCTTCTTTAACGTAATGAAGGTGATATAATTCCATGGTGGCATAACGACAGTGCATTTAGAAGAATTCCGTAATTTTATATTTAGGTATAAAGTCGACTTTGTTGTATATACGCATTTAGCAATCGATATCGAAATGCTTTAAATCGTTAGTTTAACATATTTAAGTTAATTAACCTTCTTTAACGTATTGAAGTTGATATTAAGCCATGGCGGCATAACGACAGTAGATTTGGAAGAAACCCGTAATCTTATATTTAGGTATAAACTCGATTTTGTTGTATATACACATTAAGCAATCGATATCGAAATGCTTCAAATCATTATATTAACATATTTAAGTTAATTAACCTTCTTTATCTTACTGAAGTTTACATAAAGCCATAACGGCATAACGGCAGTATATTTATATGAATTCCGTAATCTTATATTTAGGTATAAAGTCGATTTTGTTGTACACACACATTTAGCAATCGATATCGAAATGCTTCAAATCATTAGTTTAACATATTTAAGTTAATTAACCTTCTTTAACGTAATGAAGGTGATATAAAGCCATGGCGGCATAACGACAGTGCATTTAGAAGAATTCCGTAGTCTTATATTTATGTAAGAAGTCGATTTTCTTGTATAAACACATTTAGCGATCGATATCGAGATGCTTCAACTCATTAGTTTAACATATTTATGTTAATAAAATTTCTTTAACGATCTGAAGTTGGCATATAGCCATGGCGGCATAACGGCAGTGCATTTAGAAGAATTCCGTTATCTTATATTTAAGTATAAAGTCGATTTTGTTGTATATACATATTTAGCAATCGATATCGAGATGCTTCAACTCATTAGTTTAACATATTTAACTTAATTAACCTTCTTTAACGAACTGAAGTTGGCATAAAGCTATGGCGGCATAACGGCAGTGCATGTAGAAGAATTCCGTTATCTTATATTTAGGTATAAAATCGATTTTCTTGTATATACACATTTAGCAATCGATATCGAAAATCTTCAAATCATTAGTTTAACATATTTAAGTAAACTAACCTTCATTAACGTAATGAAGGTGATATGGCGGCATAACGGCAGTGCATGTAGAAGAATTCCGTAATCTTATATTTAGGTATAAAATCGATTTTCTTGTATATACACATTTAGCAATCGATATCGAAAATCTTCAAATCATTAGTTTTACATATTTAAGTAAACTAACCTTCATTAACGTAATGAAGGTGATATAAAGCCATAACGACAGTGCATTTGGAAGAATTCCGTAATCTTATGTTTATGTATAAATTCGATTTTCTTGAAATATACACATTTAGCAAGCGATATCGAAATGCTTCAACTCGTTAGTTTAACATATTTAAGTTAGCTAACCTTCTTTAACGTAATGAAGGTGATATAAAGCCATGCGGCATAACGACAGTGCATTTAGAAGAATTCCGTAATCTTATATTTAGGTATAAAGTCGATTTTCTTGTATATAGACATTTAGAAATCGATATCGAAATGCTTCATATCATTAGTTTAACATATTTAAGTTAATAAACCTTTTTAAAGTTTAAACTAAAGGGTGATATAAAGCCTTGGCGGTATAACGGCAGTGCATTTAGAAGAATTCCGTAATGTTATAATTTTATATTTAGGTATAAAAACGATTTTCTTGTATTTACACATTTAGCAATCGATATCGAAATCCCTTCAAATCATTAGTTTAACATATTTAAGTTAATTAACCTTCTTTAACGTAATGAAGGTGATATAAAGCCATGGCGGCATAACGACAGTGCATTTAGAAGAATTCCGTAATCTTATATTTAGGTATAAAGTCTTTTTTTTTCTTTTTTTATTATAAACTTTTTTTACCCAAAATCGATATCGAAATGCTTCAAATCATTAGTTTAACATATTTAAGTTAATTAACCTTCTTTAACGTATTGAAGTTTATATAAAGCCATGGCGGCATAACGACAGTACATTTGGAAGAATTCCGCAGTCTTATATTTAAGTATAAAGTCAATTTTCTTGTATATAAACATTTAGCAATCGATAGCGAAATGCTTCAAATCGTTAGTTTAACATATCTTCTTTAACGATCTGAAGTTGGCATGTAGCCATAGCGGCATAACGGCAGTGCATGTAGAAGAATTCCGTAATCTTATATTTAGGTATAAAGTCGATTTTCTTGTATATACACATTTAGCTATCGATATCGAAATGCTTCATATCATTAGTATAACATATTAAGATAATAAACGCTTTTTAGCTTACTGAAGTCTACAAACGGCTTAGCGGCATAACGGCAAAGCATTCAGAAGAATTACGTAATCTTATATTTAAGTATAAAGTCGATTTTCTTGTATTTACACATTTAGCAATCGATACCGAAATGCTTCAAATAACTGGTTTAGCATATTTCAGTTAATTAACCTTCTTTATCTTACTGAAGTTTACATAAAGCCATAACGGCTTAACGGCAGTATATTTATATGAATTCCGTTATCTTATGTCTAGGTATAAAGTCGATTTTGTTGTACAAACACATTTAGCAATCGATATCGAAAATCTTCAAATCATTAGTTTAACATATTTAAGTTAGTTAAACTTCTTTAACGTAATGAAGGTGATATAAAGCCATGACTTCATAACGACAGTGCATTTAGAAGAATTCCGTAATCTTATATTTAGGTATAAATTCGATTTTCTTGTATTTACACATTTATCTCTCGATATCGAAATGCTTCAAATCATTTGTTTAACATATTTAAGTTGATTTACCTTCTTTAACGTAATGAAGGTGATATAAAGCCATGGCGGCATAACGACAGTGCATTTAGAAGAATTCCGTAATCTTATATTTAGGTATAAAGTCGATTTTGTTGTATATACGCATTTAGCAATCGATATCGAAATGCTTCAAATCATTAGTTTAACATATTTAAGTTAATTAACCTTCTTTAACGTATTGAAGTTGATATAAAGCCATGGCGGCATAACAACAGTACATTTGGAAGAATTCCGTAACCTTATATTTAGGTATAAAGTCGATTTTCTTGTATATAAACATTTACCAATCGATAACGAAATGCTTCAAATCATTAGTTTAACATATTTAAGTTAATAAACCTTCTTTAACGAACTGAAGTTGGCTTAAGGCCATGCCGGCATAACGGCAGTGCTTTTAGAAGAATTCCGTAATCTTATATTTAGGTATGAAGTCGATTTTCTTGTATATACACATTTAGCAACCGATATCGAAATGCTTCAAATCATTAGTTTAACATATTTAAGTTAATTAACCTTCTTTAACGTAATAAAGGTGATACAAAGCCATGGCGGCATAACGACAGTGCATTTAAAAGAATTCCGTAATCTTATAGTTAGGTATAAAGTCGATTTTGTTGTACATACACATTTAGCAGTCGATATCGAAATGCGTCAACTCATTAGTTTAACATATTTATTTAATTAACCTTCTTTAACGTATTGAAGTTGATATAAAGCCATGGCGGCATAACGGCAGTACATTTGGAAGAATTCCGTAGTCTTACATTTAGGTATAAAGTCGCTTTTCTGGTATATATACATTAAGCAATCGATATCGAAATGCTTCAAATAACTGGTTTAGCATATTTAAGTTAATAAACCTTCTTTAACGAACTGAAGTTGGCTTAAGGCCATGGCGGCATAACTACAGTACATTTGGAAGAATTCCGTAGTCTTACATTTATGTAAAAAGTCGATTTTCTTGTATATACACATTAAGCGATCGATATCGAGATGCTTCAACTCATTAGTTTAACATATTTATGTTAATAAACCTTCTTTAACGATCTGAAGTTGGCATATATCCATGGCGGCATAACGGCAGTGCATTTAGAAGAATTGCGTTATCTTATATTTAGGTATAAAGTCGATTTTCTTGTATATACACATTTAGCTATCGATATCGAAATGCTTCAAATCATTAGTTTAATATATTTAAGTTAGTTAACCTTCTTTACCGCAATGAAGGTGATATAAAGCCATGGCGGCATAACGACAGTGCATTTAGAAGAATTCCGTAATCTTATAATTAGGTATAAAGTCGATTTTGTTGTATATACGCATCTAGCAATCGATATCGAAATGACTCAAATCATTATTTTAACGTATTTAAGTTAATTAACCTTCTTTATCTTACTGAAGTTTACATAAAGCCAAAACGGTATAACGGAAGTGCATTTGGAAGAATTTCGTAATCTTATATTTAGGCATAAAGTCGATTTTCTTGTATATTCACATTTATCTATCGATATCGAAATGCTTCAAATCATTCGTTTAACATATTTAAGTTAGTTAACCTTCTTTAATGAACGGAGGTTGGCATAAAGTCATGGCGGCATAACGGCAGTGCATGGAGAAGAATTCCGTAATCTTATATTTAGGTATAAAGTCGATTTTCTTGTATATACACATTTAGCTATCGATATCGAAATGCTTCAAATCATTCGTTTAACATATTTATGTTAATTAGCCTTCTTTAACGATCTGAAGTTGGCATATAGCCATGGCGGCATAACGGCAGTGCATGTAGAAGAATTCCGTAATCTTATATTTAGGTATAAAGTCGATTTTCTTGTATATACACATTTAGCTATCGATATCGAAATGCTTCATATCATTAGTTTAACATATTAAGTTAATAAACGATTTTTAGCTTACTAAAGTCTACATAAAGCCATGGCGGTATAACGGCAGTGTATTCAGAAGAATTCCGTAATGTTACAATTTATATTTAGGTATAAATTCGATTTTCTTGTATTTACACATTTAGCAATCGATATCGAAATGCTTCAAATCATTATTTTAACATATTTAAGTTAATTAACCTTCTTTATCTTACTGAAGTTTACATAAAGCAATAACGGCATAACGGCAGTATATTTATATGAATTTCGTTATCTTATATTTAAGTATAAAGTCGATTTTGTTGTACATACACATTTAGCAATCGATATCGAAATGCTTCAAATCATTAGTTTAATATATTTAAGTTAGTTAACCTTCTTTACCGCAATGAAGGTGATATAAAGCCATGGCGGCATAACGACAGTGCATTTAGAAGAATTTCGTAATCTTGTATTAAGGTATAAAGTCGATTTTGGTGTATATACGCATCTAGCAATCGATATCGAAATGCTTCAAATCATTATTTTAACATATTTAAGTTAATTAACCTTCTTTATCTTACTGAAGTTTACATAAGGCCAAAACGGTATAACGGAAGTGCATTTGGAAGAATTTCGTAATCTTATATTTAGGTATAAAGTCGATTTTCTTGTATATACACATTTATCTATCGATATCGAAATGTTTCAAATCATTCGTTTTACATATTTAAGTTAATAAACCTTCTTTAACGTTTTGAAGTTGGCATAAAGCTATGGCGGCATAACGGCAGTGCATGTAGAAGAGTTTCGTAATCTTATATTTAGGTATAAAGTCGATTTTCTTGTATATACACATTTAGCTATCGATATCGAAATGCTTCAAATCATTCGTTTAACATATTTATGTTAATTAGCCTTCTTTAACGATCTGAAGTTGGCATATAGCCATGGCGGCTTAACGGCAGTGCATGTAGAAGAATTTCGTAATCTTATATTTATGTAAAAAGTCGATTTTCTTGTATATACACATTTATCTATCGATATCGAAATGTTTCAAATCATTCGTTTTACATATTTAAGTTAATTAACCTTCTTTAACGTATTGAAGTTGATATAAAGCCATGGCGGCATAACGACAGTAGATTTGGAAGAAACCCGTAATCTTATATTTAGGTATAAAGTCGATTTTGTTGTATATACACATTAAGCAATCGATATCGAAATGCTTCAAATCATTAGTTTAACATATTTAAGTTAATTAACCTTCTTTAACGTAATGAGGGTGATATAAAGCCATGGCGGCATAACGACAGTGCATTTAGAAGAATTCCGTAGTCTTATATTTATGTAAGAAGTCGATTTTCTTGTATATACACATTTAGCGATCGATATCGAGATGCTTCAACTCATTAGTTTAACATATTTATGTTAATAAACTTTCTTTAACGATCTGAAGTTGGCATATAGCCATGGCGGCATAACGGCAGTGCATTTAGGAGAATTCCGTTATCTTATATTTAGGTATAAAGTCGATTTTGTTTTATATACATATTTAGCAATCGATATCGAAATGTTTGAAATCATTAGTTTAACATATTTAAGTTAATTAACCTTCTGTAACCCTCCGATGTTCATATGGGTCTGGCCAGACCCATTCGATCTTTAAGTGTATGTAGATCTTTCATTTTTAATATCTGAGGCTTCTTAGTCCATGACTTCCTAAAATGTAGTGTGCTTAACACAATGAAGTAGCAAAATTAAGACTTTTGCTATATTTGTTGTAAAAATAATAATTTTAAACTAATTTCGTTTATTAAGCTCACATGGGTCTGTGCTGACCCATATAAGATTCTCATGTAAATTGGTTAACCGTTAGGTGTAAACAACTAAACTGTTAGCGGAGGCAGCGGCAGAGATAATTTTTTAGTTGACATTTGACAATTGAAGTGAACACGTGTTTTTTAATTAGTGGGAAGTGTTTTTTTAAATAAAATGGAACAAGTAAATATGGATAAAGTTGATGTGTTTACGCGTTTGCTTCGTAAGCTAAACGCAGCAAATGTGAGTCCGGAAGAACGTCAGCGACTTCAGGCACAAATTGAAGAAATTATGGGACAGGAGTCCGATCCATTTGAAACAAGTGGCGACGTAGAAGATGATGAATATTTTCCAGATGAAGATGACTTCGGTGAAGCATCAGATATAGAACAGGGAATCGAGTTAGAGGCTGTTCTGGATGAAAACCATGATGATATTGAGGATTTGTATAGAGAAGCTATCGCCCTTGAGGCTTCAACTACAATGGAATCATGCAGCACATCTATTACCCAGGGCCTTATATACAGGTCGAAATATGGTAAAATACGGAATTTAAATCCTCCACCACCTAGAAGGCACCGAGTCATAAAGCTCTTTTCAAGCTATTGCTGTCTCCTGAAATCGTAAGTATCATTGTGCGGGAAACCAACAGAAAAGCCGTTGAAGCGTTTCGCCTATGGAATGAAAAGCATCCCAGTAATAAACAGCGTTCTTGGGTAATGACTGACGAAGACGAAATGTATGCTTTTTTGGGATGCTACTTATTGCTGGTGTATTCCACTCGAATTCTCAGCCAGCGAAAGAATTGTAGGCCAGCTACAATATGCCAATTTATAAGGCCACTATGTCATTGAATCGGTTCAAGAGCTTAAATACTTTCATCCGTTTCGATAACAGTGGTACTCGTGCTGAGAGGTTGAAGCAAAGCAAAACTGCTGCCCTGGACGATGTATGGCTCATGCTGATGGCCAATTTAGAGAAAGCATACACTCCGGATTGTCATGTAACCGTCGATGAACAGTTATTTCCATATCGTGGGCGCACTTGATTCACCCAATATATTCCGAGTAAGCCGGCAAAATATGGCATAAAAGTGTGGTGGATTTGTGACTCTGTTTCAAACTACCCTTTGAAAGTATAATTTATACTGGAAAACCACCAGGTGGCCAGCGAGAAACGAATCAAGGTGAACGGGTCGTCATGAAATTGATGCAAAATTATATAGACAGCGGTAGGACTGTTTATGCTGACAATTTTTTTTTCAACATACAACTTGGCAGAAATGTTGATGAATCGTAGAGTGGCTTTTGTCGGTACCGTAAGAAAAAATAAGACCTTCATTCCGCATGAATTGCTTAACCCGAAGCGTGATGTTAAAAGCGCTTTATTTTGTTATCACAATAATAATATCGGTCTGTGCTCGTATATGGCAAAGCCGAAAAAGCCAGTAATTATGTTATCCACTGCCCATTACCGTCAAAGCACCGATCCATTGAAAGGATTCCAGCCAGATCAAATTTTGGACTACAATAAATTTAAAGCGGGGGTATATACAATGGATCAAATGTTGACTGGCTATTCGTGCAAACGCTCGACAAACCGTTGGCCACTGGCAATGTTTTATAATATGCTGGATATTGCCGGTTTGGCCTCATTCATCATCTATGACGAGCTGAATCCGGCAAAGCAGAGTGATAAGAGGCGCTTATTTATCATTGAATTGGAACGGCAGCTAGTTATTCCACATATGACGAAACGGGCGACTAACCCATTAGTATGAAGGTTTGCTCATATAAGACAAGCAATGAATCTTTTTAATATCAAGGTGAGTATGAATTATATACACACCTACATATGTATATCTCCGCGTATAAAGATATTTGTATGCATGTATTCATATTTACTAATTTAAAATAAATTATTTCGCTACTTTTAGGTACCGGAATCTTGTCCATCGACATCAGATGCAACACAGCAACAATCATATGCTCAAGTTGCTTCAAAACGGTCATCGTGCTACCATTGTGCTGCTTCTTCTTCGAAAAAGCGACGTAAAACTTGTTATAACTGCAGCAAATATAATCGTCCCATATGTCTTAATGAACATTCCATACAACTATATACAGGGTAGGCCATTTAAAGTTGACCCATTTGTTTCTAAAAAAAAAAGAACAAAGGAAAACAATGTTTTTTGTTCATTTTAAAAATAATTTATTTTGGTCCAAGAGGATTTGTTTCAGCTAATATTTAAAAATTAGATCGCGTAAATGGGCACCTTTAGCTTTGACAGCTAAATGCACTCTTTTTTCGACATTTTCCATGACTTTGGCCAATGTTTCGGATGATATGGCGGCTGTTTCACGTCGAATGTTGGCTTTCAGTTGAGCTAAGGTCTTTGGCTTATTAGCGTATACCTTGGATTTCAAATAACCCCACAAATAAAAGTCTGGTGGCGTCAAATCTGGTGATCTCGGTGGCCAGTCAACATAACCATTTTTCGATATTAATCGCCCGGGGAAAAATGGTCGCAATAAATTGATTGTTGGTCGAGCTGTATGGCATGTAGCCCCGTCCTGTTGAAACCAGAAGTTATCCATGTCATTTTCGCGAATAATGGGTATCACAAAATCCGTTATCATAGCTCGATAACGCTCACCATTGACTGTTGTCGTGGCTCCATCATCGTCTTCGAAAAAATACGGTCCGATGATCATATTCGCGCAAACACCGCACCAAACTGTTACTTTTTGGTCGTAAAGAGGCTGTTCTTCAATTAATTGAGGATTTTCGGTGGCATAAAATCGGCAATTTTGCTTGTTTACGCCTCCATTCAACGAGAAATGTGCCTCGTCTGACATGATGAGTTTTCGCCAAAAGTCAAGTTCGTTTTCAGCCATTTCGATGGCCCATTTGCCAAAATTATGGCGTCGCGGATAATCAGCTGGGTTTAGTTTTTGTGCCATTTGAATTTTATATGGAAACATCTTCAAATCTTTATGAATTATGCGTCGGAGAGTGGTGCGAGAGATGTCTAATTCCTGAGAGCGGCGATAACTCGATGTCGATGAAGTCTCCTCAATACTGGCTCGTACAGCTTCGATATTTTCATCAGAACGTCTTGTGCGTTGTCTGGATGCATGACTGGCATTACTGAGATTACCGGTGTTCACAAATTTTGCGTATAAAGACTTAATTGTCTTCTTAACTGGAGCACTTTTCACTTTATTTTTTTTGCGAAACGCACGTTGAGTTAACACAATTGAAAAGTTATTTTGAATATAAAGCTGAACAATTTCAGCGCGTTCTTTTGGAGTGTACTGTTCCATGGTATAAATTGTCTTCGAATGACGCTTCTAACGCGGTATGACATTAGCCGATTTGTCAGCGCTGTTAAAAGTTACAGCGTTGCCAGATGGGTCAACTTTAAATGGCCTACCCTGTAGTTGTAAACCCAATTGCTCTTCATAATTAATACTAATCCGTTCAAATAAATAAATAAAATTATTTTTAAAACCGTATTACTTACATTATTTTTATGGGTCTAGGCAGACCCTTATAATGCACTTACCGCATCATAAGGCACCGAACATCGGAGGGTTAACGTATTGAAGTTGGTGATAAGCCATGGCAGCATAACGACAATACATTTGGAAGAATTCCGTAATCTTATATTTATGTAAAAAGTCGATTTTCTTGTATATACACATTAAGCAATCGATATCGAAATGCTTCAAATCATTAGTTTAACATATTTAAGTTAATTTACCCTCTTTATCTTACTAAAGTCTACAAAAGCCTTAACGGCGTAACAACAGTGCATTTGGAAGAATTCCGTTATCTTATATTTAGGTATAAAGTCAATTTTGTTGTATAAATATACGCATTTAGCAATCGATATCGAAGTGCTTCAAATCATTAGTTTAACATATTTAAGTTAATTAACCTTCTTTAACGTATTGAAGTTGATATAAAGCCATGGCCGCATAACGACAGTACATTTGGAAGAATTCCGTAATCTTATGTTTAGGTATAAATTCGATTTTCTTGTATATACACATTTAGCAAGCGATATCGAAATGCTTCAAATCATAAGTTTAACATATTTAACCTAATAAACCTTCTTTAACGAACTGAAGTTAACATAAAGCCATAACGGCATAACGGCAGTGCATTTAGAAGAATTCAGTTATCTTATATTTAGGTATAAAGTCGATTTTCTTGTATTTACATATTTAGCAATCGAGATCGAAATGCTTCAAATCATTAGTTTAACATATTTAAGTTAATAAACCTTTTTTAACGAACGGAAGTGTGCATAAAGCCATGGCGGCATAACGACAATATATTTGGAAGAATTCCGTAGTCTTATATTTATGTATAAAGTCGATTTTCTTGTATACACACATTAAGCTATCGATATCGAAATGCCTCAAATCATTAGTTTAACATATTAAGTTAATAAACGCTTTTTAGCTTACTGAAGTCTACATAAAGCCTTAACGGTATAACGGCAGTGCATTTAGAAGAATTCCGTAATGTTATAATTTTATATTTAGGTATAAAGTCGATTTTCTTGTATTTACACATTTAGCAATATATATCGAAATGCTTCAAATAACTGGTTTAACATATTTCAGTTAATTAAACTTATTTATCTTATGAAGTTTACAAAAGCCTTAACGGCATAACGGCGGTATATTTATATGAATTCCGTTATCTTATATTTAATTATAAAGTCGATTTTGTTTGTACATACGCATTTTGCAATCGATATCGAAATGCTTCAAATCATTAGTTTAACATATTTAAGTTAATTAACCTTCTTCAACGTAATGAAGGTGATATAAAGCCATGGCGGCATAACGACAGTGCATTTAGAAGAATCCGTAATCTTATATTTAGGTATATAGTCGATTTTCTTGTATTTACACATTTAGAAATCGATATCGAAAATCTTCAAATCATTAGTTTAACATATTTATATTAGTTAAACTTCTTTAACGTAATGAAGGTGATATAAGCCATGGCGGCATAACGACAGTGCATTTAGAAGCATTCCGTAATCTTGTAATTAGGTATAAAGTCGATTTTGTTGTATATGCGCATTTAGCAATCGATATCGAAATGCTTTAAATCATTAGTTTAACATATTTAAGTTAGTTAACCTTCTTTAACGTATTGAAGTTGATATAAAGCCATGGCGGCATAACGACAGTACATTTGGAAGAATTCCGCAGTCTTGTATTTAGGTATAAAGTCAATTTTCTTGTATATAAACATGTAGCAATCGATAACGAAATACTTCAAATCGTCAGTTTAACATATATAAGTTAATTAACCTTCTTTAACGATCTGAAGTTAACATAAAACTATAACGGTATAACGGCAGTGCATTTGGAAGAATTCCGTAATCTTATATTTAGGTATAAAGTCGTTTTTCTTATATATACACATTTAGCTATCGATATCGAAATGCTTCATATCATAAGATTAACACATTAAGTTAATAAACGCTTTTTCGCTTACTGAAGTCTACAAACGGCTTAACGGCATAACGGCAAAGCATTTAGAAGAATTATGTAATCTTATATTTAGGTATAAAGTCGATTTTCTTGTATTTACACATTTAGCAATCGATATCGAAATGCTTCAAATAACTGGTTTAGCATATTTAAGTTAATTAACCTTCTTTATCTTACTGAAGTTTACATAAAGCCATAACGGCATAACGGCAGTATATTTATATGAAATCCGTTATCTTATATTTAGGTATAAAGTCGATTTTTTTGTATATACGCATTTAGCAATCGATATCGAAATGCTTCAAATCATTAGTTTAACATATTAAAGTTAATTAATCTTCTTTAACGTAATGAAGGTGATATAAAGCCATGGCGGCATAACGACAGTGCATTTAGAAGAACTCCGTAATCTTATATTTAGGTATAAAGTCGATTTTGTTGTATATACGCATTTAGCAATCGATATCGAAATGCTTCAAATCATTAGTTTAACATATTTAAGTTAATAAACCTTCTTTAACGTATTGAAGTTGATATAAAGCAATGGCGGTATAACGGCAGTGCATTTAGAAGAATTCCGTAATCTTATAATTAGGTATAAAGTCGATTTTGTTGTATATACACATTTAGCAATAGATATCGAAATGCTTCAACTCATTAGTTTAACATATTTAAGTTAATAAACCTTCTTGAACGAACTGAAGTTGGAATAGAGCCATGGCGGCATAACGGCGGTGCATGTAGAAGAATTCCGTAATCTTATATTTAGGTATAAAGACGATTTTCTTGTATATACACATTTAGCTATCGATATTGAAATGCTTCAAATCATTAGTTTAACATATTAAGTTAATAAACATTTTTTAGCTTACTGAAGTCTACATAAAGCCTTATCGGCATAACGGCAGTATATTTATATGAATTTCGTTATCTTAGTTTAAGTATAATTTCGATTTTGTTGTACATACACATTTAGCAATCGATATCGAAATGCGTCAAATCATTAGTTTAACATATTTAAGTTAGTTAACCTTCTTTACCGTAATGAAGTTGATATAAAGCCATGGCGTCATAACGACAGTGCATTTAGAAGAATTCCGTTCTCTTATATTTAGGTATAAAGTCGATTTTTTTGTATATACATATTTAGCAATCGATATCGAGATGCTTCAACTCATTAGTTTAACATATTAAAGTTAATAAGCCTTCTTTAACGAACTGAAGTTGGCATAAAGCTATGGCGGCATAACGGCTACATGCACTGCCGTTATCTTATATAACATTACGGAATTCTTCTAAATGCACTGCCGTTACACCGTTAAGGCTTTATGTAGACTTCAGTATGCTAAAAAATGTTTATTAGCTTAATATGTTAAACTCATGATTTGAAGCATTTCGATATCGATAGCTAAATGTGTATATACAAGAAAATCGACTTTATACCTAATAAAAGATTACGTAATTCTTCTAAATGCACTGCCGTTATGCCGCCATGGCTTTAAGCCAACTTCCGTTCGTTAAAGAAGGTATATTAACTTAAATATGTTAAACTAATGATTTTAAGCATTACGATATCGATCGCTAAATGTGTATATACAAGAAAATCAACTTTATACATAAATATAAGATTACGGAATTCTTCCAAATGTATTGTCGTTATGCTGCCATGGCTTTACATCAACTTTAATACGTTAAAGAAGGTTAATTTACTTAAATATGTTAAAATAATGATTTGAAACATTTCGAAATCGATTGCTAAATGAGTATATACAAGAAAGTCGACTTTATACTTAAATATAAGATAACGGGATTCATATAAATATCCCTGCCGCTATGCCGTTATTGCTTTATGTAAACTTCTGTAAGATAAAGAAGGTTAATTAACTTAAATATGCTAAACCAGTTATTTGATGCATTTCGATATCGATTGCTAAATATGTAAATACAACAAAATCGACTTTATACCTAAATATAAGATTACGGGTTTCTTCTAAATGCACTGTCGTTATGCCGCCATGGCTTTATATCAACTTCAATTCGTTAAAGAAGAATAATTAACTTAAATATGTTAAACTAATGATTTGAAGCATTTCGATATCGATTGCTAAATGCGTACATACAACAAAATCGACTTTATACCTAAATATAAGATTACGGAATTCCTCTAAATGCACTGTCGTTATGCCACCATGGCTTTATATCACCTTCATTACGTTAAAGAAGGTTAGTTAACTTAAATATGTTAAACCAGTTATTTGAGGCATTTCGATATCGATTGCTAAATGTGTAAATACAAGAAAATCGACTTTATACCTAAATATAAGATTACGGAATTCTTCTACATGCACTGCCGTTATGCCGCCATGGCTATATGCCAACTTCAGATCGTTAAAGAAGGCTAATTAACATAAATATGTTAAACAAATGATTTGAAGCATTTCGATATCGATAGCTAAATGTGTATATACAAGAAAATCGAATTTATACCTAAATATAAGATTACGGAATTCTCCTCCATGCACTGCCGTTATGCCGCCGTGACTTTATGCCAACATCCGTTCATAAAAGAAGGTTAACTAACTTAAATATGTTAAACGAATGATTTGAAGCATTTCGATATCGAGAGATAAATGTGTATATACAAGAAAATCGACTTTATACCTAAATATAAGATAACGAAATTCATATAAATATACTGCCGTTATGCCGTTATTGCTTTATGTAAACTTCAGTAAGATAAAGAAGGTTAATTAACTTAAATATGCTAAACCAGTTATTTGATGCATTTCGATATCGATTGCTAAATGTGTAAATACAAGAAAATCGACTTTATACCTAAATATAAGATTACGGAATTCTTCTACATGCACTGCCGTTATGCCGCCATAGCTTTATGCCAACTTCAGTTCGTTAAAGAAGGTTTATTAACTTCAATATATTAAACTAATGAGTTGAAGCATCTCGATATCGATTGCTAAATATATATATACAACAAAATCGGCTTTATACCTAAATATAAGAGAACGGAATTCTTCTAAATGCACTGCCGTTATGCCGCCATGGCTATATGCCAACTTCAGATCGTTAAAGAAGGTTTACTAACATAAATATGTTAAACTAATGAGTTGAAGCATCTCGATATCGATCGCTTAATGTGTATATACAAAAAAATCGACTTTTTACATAAATATAAGACTACGGAATTTTTCCAAATGTACTGTCTTTATGCCGCCATGTCTTTATATCAATTTCAATACGTTAAAGAAGGTTAATTAACTTAAATATGTTAACCTAATGATTTGAAGCATTTCGATATCGATTGCTAAATGCCTATATACAACAAAATCGACTTTATACCTAAATATAAGATTACGGAATTCTTCTAAATGCACTACCGTTATGCCGCCATGGTTTTATATCACCTTCTTTACGTTAAAGAAGTTTAACTAACATAAATATGTTAAACTAATGATTTGAAGATTTTCCATATCGATTGCTAAATGTGTAAATACAAGAAAATCGACTATATACCTAAATATAAGTATTACGGACCTCTTCTACCTGCACTGTCGTTATGCCGCCATGGCTTTTTATCACCTTCATTACGTTAAAGAAGTTTAATTAACTTAAAAATGTTAAACTAATGATTTGAAGCATTTCGATATCGATTGCTAAATGTGTAAATACAAGAAAATCGACTATATACCTAAATATAAGTATTACGGACCTCTTCTACCTGCACTGTCGTTATGCCGCCATGGCTTTTTATCACCTTCATTACGTTAAAGAAGTTTAATTAACTTAAAAATGTTAAACTAATGATTTGAAGCATTTCGATATCGATTGCTAAATGTGTATGTACAACAAAATCGACTTTATACCTAAATATAAGATAACGGAATTCATATAAATATA
>CM050324.1:1082301-1108000 GCA_027475135.1 Bactrocera correcta
TAATGATTTGCAGCATTTCGATAACGATTGCCAAATGCGTATATACAACAAAATCGACTTTATACCTAAATATAAGATTACGGAATTCTTCTAAATGCACTGTCGTTATGCCGCCATGGCTTTATATCACCTTCATTACGGTAAAGAAGGTTAACTAACTTAAATATGTTAAACTAATGATTTGAAGCATTTCGATATCGATTGCTAAATGTTTATGTACAACAAAATCGACTTTATACCTAAATATAAATTGTAACATTACGGAATTCTTCTAAATGCACTGCCGTTATACCGTTTAGGCTTTGTGTAGACTTTAGTAAGCTAAAAAGCGTTTATTAACTTAATATGTTAAACTAATGACATGAAGCATTTCGATATCGATAGCTAAATGTGTATATACAAGAAAATCTACTTTATACCTAAATATACGATTACGGAATTCTTCTACATGCACTGCCGTTGTGCCGCCATGGCTATATGCCAACTTCATATCGTTAAAGAAGGCTAGTTAACATAAATATGTTAAACGAATGATTTGAAGCATTTCGATATCGATAGCTAAATGTGTATATACAAGAAAATCGACTTTATACCTAAATATAAGATTACGGAATTCTTCTCCATGCACTGCCGTCATGCCGCCATGACTTTATGCCAACTTCCGTTCATTAAAGAAGGTTAACTAACTTAAATATGTTAAACGAATGATTTGAAGCATTTCGATATCGATAGATAAATGTGTATATACAAGAAAATCGACTTTATACCTAAATATAAGATTACGAAATTCTTCCAAATGCACTTCCGTTATACCGTTTTGGCTTTATGTAAATTTCAGTAAGATAAAGAAGGTTAATTAACTTAAATATGTTAAAATAATGATTTGAAGTATTTCAATATCGACTGCTAGATGCGTATTTACAACAAAATCGACTTTATACCTAAATATAAGATTACGGAATTCTTCTAAATGCACTGTCGTTATGCCGCCATGGCTTTATATCACCTTCATTACGGTAAAGAAGGTTAACTAACTTAAATATGTTAAACTAATGATTTGAAGCATTTCGATATCGATTGCTAAATGTTTATGTACAACAAAATCGACTTTATACTTAAATTAAGATAACGAAATTCATATAAATATACTGCCGTTATGCCGTTATTGCTTTATGTAAACTTTAGTAAGATAAAGAAGGTTAATTAACTTAAATATGCTAAACCAGTTATTTGATGCATTTCGATATCGATTGCTAAATATGTATATACAAAAAAATCGACTTTATACCTAAATATAAGAGAACGGAATTCTTCTAAATGCACTGTCGTTATGCCGCCATGGCTTTATATCACCTTCATTACGGTAAAGAAGGTTAACTAACTTAAATATGTTAAACTAATGATTTGAAGCATTTCGATATCGATTGCTAAATGTGTATGTACAACAAAATCGACTTTATACTTAAATTAAGATAACGAAATTCATATAAATATACTGCCGTTATGCCGCTAAGGCTTTATGTAGACTTCAGTAAGCTAAAAAATGTTTATTAACTTAATATGTTAAACTTATGATTTGAAGCATTTCAATATCGATAGCTAAATGTGTATATACAAGAAAATCGACTTTATACCTAAATATAAGATTACGGAATTCTTCTACATGCACCGCCGTTATGCCGCCATGGCTATATGCCAACTTCAGATCGTTAAAGAAGGTTTATTAACATAAATATGTTAAACTAATGAGTTGAAGCATCTCGATATCGATCGCTAAATGTGTATATACAAGAAAATCGACTTTTTACATAAATATAAGACTACGGAATTTTTCCAAATGTACTGTCGTTATGACGCCATGGCTTTATATCAACTTCAATACGTTAAAGAAGGTTAATTAACTTAAATATGTTAAACTAATGATTTGAAGCATTTCGATATCGATTGCTAAATGCGTATATACAACAAAATCGACTTTATACCTAAATATAAGATTACGGAATTCTTCCACATATACTGTCGTTATGCCGCCATGGCTTTATATCACCTTCATTACGTTAAAGAAGGTTAATTAACTTTAATATGTTAAACTAATGATTTGAAGCATTTCGATATCGATTGCTAAATGCGTATATACAACAAAATCGACTTTATACCTAAATATAAGATAACGGATTTCATATAAATATACTGCCGTTATGCCGTTATGGCTTTATGTAAACTTCAGTAAGATAAAGAAGGTTAATTAACTTAAATATGCTAACCCAGTTATTTGAAGCATTTCGATATCGATTGCTAAATGTGTAAATACAACAAAATCGACTTTATACCTATATATAAGATTACATAATTCTTTTAAATGCTTTGCCGTTATGCCGTTAAGCCGTTTGTAGACTTCAGTAAGCTAAAAAGCGTTTATTATCTTAATATGTTAAACTTATGATATGAAGCATTTCGATATCGATAGCTAAATGTGTATATACAAGAAAAACGACTTTATACCTAAATATAGGATTACGGAATTCTTCCAAATGCACTGCCGTTATACCGTTATAGTTTTATGTTAACTTCAGATCGTTAAAGAAGGTTAACTAACTTAAATATGTTAAACTAATGATTTGAAGCATTTCGATCTCGATTGCTAAATATGTAAATACAAGAAAAACGACTTTATACCTATATATAGGATTACGGAATTCTTCCAAATGCACTGCCGTTATACCGTTATAGTTTTATGTTAACTTCAGATCGTTAAAGAAGGTTAACTAACTTAAATATGTTAAACTAATGATTTGAAGCATTTCGATATCGCTTGCTAAATGTGTATATACAAGAAAATCGAATTTATACCCAAACATAAGATTACGGAATTCTTCCAAATGTACTGTCGTTATGCGGCCATGGCTTTATATCAACTTCAATACGTTAAAGAAGGTTAATTAACTTAAATATGTTAAACTAATGATTTGAAGCACTTCGATATCGATTGCTAAATGCGTATATTTATACAACAAAATTGACTTTATACCTAAATATAAGATTACGGAATTCTTCTAAATGCACTACCGTTATGCCGCCATTGCTTTATGCCAACTTCAGTCCGTTAAAGAAGGTTTATGAACATAAATATTTTAAACTAATCATTGGAAGCATTTCGATATCGATTGCTATATGTGTATATACAAGAAAATCGACTTTATACCTGAATATAAGATAACGGAATTCTTCCAAATGCACTGCCGTTACGCCGTTAAGGCTTTTGTAGACTTTAGTAAGATAAAGAGGGTTAATTAACTTAAATATGTTAAACTAATGATTTGAAGCATTTCGATATCGATTGCTAAATGTGTATATACAAGAAAATCGGCTTTTTACATAAATATAAGACTACGGAATTCTTCCAAATGTATTGTCGTTATGCTGCCATGGCTTTACACCAACTTCAATACGTTAACCCTCCGATGTTCGGTGCCTTATGATGCGGTAAGTGCATCATAAGGGTCTGCCCAGACCCATAAAAATAATGTAAGTAATACGGTTTTAAAAATAATTTTATTTATTTATTTGAACGGATTAGTATTAATTCTGAAGAGCAATTGGGTTTACAACTATATAGTTGTATGGAATGTTCATTAAGACATATGGGACGATTATATTTGCTGCAGTTATAACAAGTTTTACGTCGCTTTTTCGAAGAAGAAGCAGCACAATGGTAGCACGATGACCGTTTTGAAGAAACTTGAGTATATGATTGTTGCTGTGTTGCATCTGATGTCGATGGACAAGATTCCGGTACCTAAAAGTAGCGAAATAATTTATTTTAAATTAGTAAATATGAATACATGCATACAAATATCTTTATACGCGGAGATATACATATGTAGGTGTGTATATAATTCATACTCACCTTGATATTGAAAAGATTCATTGCTTGTCTTATATGAGCAAACCTTCATACTAATGGGTTAGTCGCCCGTTTCGTCATATGTGGAATAACTAGCTGCCGTTCCAATTCAATGATAAATAAGCGCCTCTTATCACTCTGCTTTGCCGGATTCAGCTCGTCATAGATGATGAATGAGGCCAAACCGGCAATATCCAGCATATTATAAAACATTGCCAGTGGCCAACGGTTTGTCGAGCGTTTGCACGAATAGCCAGTCAACATTTGATCCATTGTATATACCCCCGCTTTAAATTTATTGTAGTCCAAAATTTGATCTGGCTGGAATCCTTTCAATGGATCGGTGCTTTGACGGTAATGGGCAGTGGATAACATAATTACTGGCTTTTTCGGCTTTGCCATATACGAGCACAGACCGATATTATTATTGTGATAACAAAATAAAGCGCTTTTAACATCACCCTTCGGGTTAAGCAATTCATGCGGAATGAAGGTCTTATTTTTTCTTACGGTACCGACAAAAGCCACTCTACGATTCATCAACATTTCTGCCAAGTTGTATGTTGAAAAAAAAATTGTCAGCATAAACAGTCCTACCGCTGTCTATATAATTTTGCATCAATTTCATGACGACCCGTTCACCTTGATTCGTTTCTCGCTGGCCACCTGGTGGTTTTCCAGTATAAGTTATACTTTCAAAGGGTAGTTTGAAACAGAGTCACAAATCCACCACACTTTCATGCCATATTTTGCCGGCTTACTCGGAATATATTGGGTGAATCAAGTGCGCCCACGATATGGAAATAACTGTTCATCGACGGTTACATGACAATCCGGAGTATATGCTTTCTCTAAATTGGCCATCAGCATGAGCCATACATCGTCCAGGGCAGCAGTTTTGCTTTGCTTCAACCTCTCAGCACGAGTACCACTGTTATCGAAACGGTTGAAAGTATTTAAGCTCTTGAACCGATTCAATGACATAGTGGCCTTATAAATTGGCATATTGTAGCTGGCCCACAATTCTTTCGCTGGCTGAGAATTCGAGTGGAATACACCAGCAATAAGTAGCATCCCAAAAAAGCATACATTTCGTCTTCGTCAGTCATTACCCAAGAACGCTGTTTATTACTGGGATGCTTTTCATTCCATAGACGAAACGCTTCAACGGCTTTTCTGTTGGTTTCCCGCACAATGATACTTACGATTTCAGGAGACAGCAATAGCTTGAAAAGAGCTTTATGACTCGGTGCCTTCTAGGTGGTGGAGGATTTGAATTCCATATTCTACCATATTTCGACCTGTATATAAGGCCCTGGGTAATAGATGTGCTGCATGATTCCATTGTAGTTGAAGCCTCAAGGGCGATAGCTTCTCTATACAAATCCTCAATATCATCATGGTTTTCACCCAGAACAGCCTCTAACTCGATTTCCTGTTCTATATCTGATGCTTCACCGAAGTCATCCTCATCTGGAAAATATTCATCATCTTCTACGTCGCCACTTGTTTCAAATGGATCGGACTCCTGTCCCATAATTTCTTCAATTTGTGCCTGAAGTCGCTGACGTTCTTCCGGACTCACATTTGCTGCGTTTAGCTTACGAAGCAAACGCGTAAACACATCAACTTTATCCATATTTACTTGTTCCATTTTATTTAAAAAAACACTTCCCACTAATTAAAAAACACGTGTTCACTTCAATTGTCAAATGTCAACTAAAAAATTATCTCTGCCGCTGCCTCCGCTAACAGTTTAGTTGTTTACACCTAACGGTTAACCAATTTACATGAGAATCTTAAATGGGTCTGCACAGACCCATGTGAGCTTAATAAACGAAATTAGTTTAAAATTATTATTTTTACAACAAATATAGCAAAAATCTTAATTTTGCTACTTCATTGTGTTTAGCACACTACATTTTAGGAAGTCATGGACTAAGAAGCCTCAGATATTAAAAATGAAAGATCTACATACACTTAAAGATCGAATGGGTCTGGCCAGACCCATATGAACATCGGAGGGTTAGAGAAGGTTAATTAACTAAAATATGTTAAACTAATGATTTGAAACATTTCGATATCGATTGCTAAATGCGTATATACAACAAAATCGGCTTTATACCTAAATATAAGATTACGGAATTCTTCTAAATGCACTGTCGTTATGCCGCCATGGCTTTATATCACCTTCATTACGTTAAAGAAGGTTAACGAACTTAAATATGTTAAACGATTGATTTGAAGCATTTCGACATCGATTGCTAAATGAGTATATACAAGAAAGTCGACTTTTTACCTAAATATAAGATTACGAAATTCTTTCAAATGCACTGCCGTTATACCGTTTTGGCTTTATGTAAACTTCAGTAAGATAAAGAAGGTTGATTAACTTAAATATGTTAAACTAATGATTTAAATCATTTCGATATCGATTGCTAAATGTGTATATACAAAAAAATCGACTTTATATCTAAATATAAGATTACGGAATTCTTCTAAATGCACTGTCGTTATGCCGCCATGGCTTTATATCCCCTTCATTACGGTAAAGTAGGTTAACTAACTTAAATATGTTAAACTAAAGATTTGAAGCATTTCGATATCGATTGCTAAATGTGTATGTACAACAAAATCGACCTTATACTTAAATATAAGATAACGGAATTCATATAAATATACTGCCGTTATGCCGTTATTGCTTTATGTAAACTTCAGTAAGATAAAGAAGGTTAATTAACTTAAATATGATAAACCAGTTATTTGATGCATTTCGATATCGATTGCTAAATATGTAAATACAAGAAACTCGACTTTATAGCTAAATATAAGATAACGGAATTCTTCTACATGCACTGCCGTTATGCCGCCATAGCTTAATGCCAACTTCAGTTCGTTAAAGAAGGTTTATTAACTTTGTTTAAATGAGTTTAGCATCCTAATGCTACATTGAAATTCACCACAGCTGATGACACTACAGCATAACTCAACACATCTGCGCAAACCCACTCATTAAAAAGGATGGACGAGGAGAAAGCAGACAATTCGTTCTAAGCAACTCGAGCTACACACTGCGCCGACACCTTTCGTCACATACAGTTCTAGCATCAACATCCCGTATATATACCCTCGTTTTTTGGTCACCAATCTCGCGCGCTGTAGTTACCACTGTGACCCCACAAGATAATAACATTAAATTTTAAAAACATTTAACGTCTCTGTTAACATTAACATTGAATATTCAACTTTAAAATAAAATTATACAAAAGAAGAGATTTTTATAATAAACTACATTGTCAATACAAACTCAAGTGTACCCGGTATTTTTATTTCGATTGTGCGTGACAACCATATAAAGAAGGGTAAAAAATAGAGATACATGCATACAATATGCATTTGTATCTAATGGTTGCGAAATTAATCATGGTCCTTCGAGCCTCAAAGACAGGCACTATAAATTAACATCCACATATTATAAGTACACGAAACATAAATTTAGCAGTGCAGTGACACCAAAAATAAAACACATATGTATACACATATATAAATGTATACCTAATGATACATATTTGCGCTCATAACAAAAAGTGTGGTGATGAGAAAACAAAACACAAACTTAAGAAAAGTGCAGTAAAACAGTGCGGTAAACAAAACAAAACAAATTAAAATATATTTATGTATATGTAATAAAAAAATTACAAAAAAGAGATGTGACAAAACAATAGCTAACAACAATAATGTACAAACATAAGTAACATATACAACAAAAGACAAGAAATAAAAAAAAAAATATAGTGGAGAGAAACAAAAACAAAGTATAACAAATAGACAAACAAAAGCTAAGATTAAAAAACAAAAAGTGCAGTGCCCCAAACAGAAAACAAACACATACGTATACGAACAAAAAAGAAAAAAAGTGCAGTGAAACAAAAAAAACAAAGCTGTAATAACAAAAAACATTTCAGTAAAACAAAACGAGAAACAATACAATAAAAACGTTTACCTAGCTAAACCACAAACCGGGCGCGAAACCCAAAACATAAAATAAATATAAAAACAAAATAAACGGGCGCGATCATTAAAACAAAGAGCTAAAACAGCAACACCTACAAACAACAAAACCACAAGCAACAACATCTTCAAGGACTGGAAGAAGGGAGGAGAATTGGCGATAAAAGGGACATGTAAATACATACGTTATTCCCAAATCAAAGTGAGCGTATCAATTTCACTTTATGCTTAATATATGCACATAAACACATATACATACATGTTTTAATGTACGGTTTTCCTAGTTAAAACTTAGCGAAAATCAGTACCCGATCTATACTGTAAAATTAAATTTAGTCAAGTACATATACTCGTATATTCTGTATCATTTCATATGCACATATCTACATGTATGTGTCCTTGAATATTTGCATATCTGCATACTTTGGTCCAACTCCAACAAACCAACAAATCGAATATTTACCTATGACAAATTTCTGGCAATACCTCTTATGCTTAATAAAGTAATAAGCAGGACTGCATACAAAAATTGAGAAACATAAACAAAAAACGTACATACATACATACATATATGCATATATATTTAGTACAAATTATATGTACATATACCTCTACATCAATATGTATGTATAATTGCCAAGCGCGAAATATATTTTTATATATATTAACATATTTCTATAGTGCATATTAGACGGCCGTTCTAATATATGTACAAGCGCATTTGCTTACGTATAAAATATACATAAGAGAAAAAAAAAAACTTTTTTCAATTCGATTTCAAACTCTCTCTCTTTTACGAAAAGATTAAATAACATTTACATACATAACAAAAACAATAAAAATATATCAACAAAATATACATAATTTGTAAGTACTAAACAAAATCTCAAAAAAAACCAAAAGTTCAAAGTCCACATTTGCAATTATCCAGCAATACCTCTTGTTCTTTGACAAACAAAACCAAGCAGGATTGTGGACAAAAAGCTAATTGATCTCTCTAACGAGCTCTCAATTGCTTACGAACAAAGCATAACAAACAAATCGTGCATACTTATGTACAAAGCATATTGATCTCTTCGACGAGCTCTCAATTGCACAAAACATAAGCAACTTCATACGCACATACAAACATACATATAAGTCCGAGTATTAGGGTGTACCTAAATAAAAAATCATTCGGACATCAAATATTTTAATTAATAAAAAGCGCGGTTTTTTAATAACAATTTACTATTCAAATACATTTTCGAACTAAAATATAAATAAATAATATTATTTTGAAAAAAATGGTTAACAGCAACAATAATCAAAATACACTTGTAGGAGCTACACGCCCAAAACAGGTTGCTAAATTCATTTCAGTAAGTGACAGTTTAACAAGATACTGCACTAGATTTGCCTCTTCACCGATTCACGAAAACTCGGAATCGTTATTAGAAATAAAAAGCCAAAATCTTGAAAATTTCTGGACTCGTCTCCAAACGGCTCATGACGCCATAGTAGAATCTGACGATTCAGACCTACCAAAAAATTTGAAACAATCGGCTTACGCAATATATGAAAACTGCTTAGACCAATATGAAGAAACAAAAGCTATGATCTCCGATCAATTAAAGCTAATAAAAGCAATTGCACCTACTCCCCACAGTAGAGTAGAGCTGCCACAAATAGACGATCAAGAGGCAAGTTCAGGCATCCAACTCGAGGTGCCTGCATGTGATACAGAAACGTTTTACGGAGGTTATGAAGAATGGCCGTCCTTCCGGGACATGTTCACAGCCGTTTACATCAACCATCCACAACTATCAAAGGCACAAAAACTGTATCACCTCCGATATAAAACAAAAGGTCAAGCAGGCGAAATAGTAAAACAGTTCGCTCTAAGCGACGATAATTTCAATTTGGCTTGGGAAGCTCTAAAAGCGAGATACGAAAACAATAGAATATTGGTCGATAAACAAGTAACGACGCTAATGAACTTGCCAAAAATTAAGAAAGGAACAAGTGTAGAATTCATTAAGCTAGAATCCACTGTTTCAAATTGTTTGTCGATTTTATCGACACTAAATATTCCCACACACAGCTGGGACCCAATTCTGGTAAACATTTGCATCGCCGCATTACCAGAAAAGTCGTTACTTCTATGGGAGCAATCGCTCTCATCACGAAAAACGTGCCCAACGTGGCAACAAATGAAAGATTTTCTCACCACCCAATATGAAATTGCGGAAAGGTTAGAAGAAAATATAATCAAAAATAAGAACATTAAACACGACCAAAATAGAAGCTTAAATAGACCCCAAGCTAGAAGCAACAAAAATTTAAATAAAAGCTTTTACAAAACACAAACGTTCACATCAGAACAAAGAAACCAAACGTCATGCGAACTATGTAAAAGAGGGCATAAACTTAAAACTTGCGAGAAGTTTAAAAAATTAAACATTAACGAAAGGAACAACTTTGTCAGATCAAAAAGACTCTGTACAAACTGCTTGTCCCATACACACAATCTGAAAACTTGCAAAAGCAAATTTAATTGCCTATATTGTCACAAAAGACACAATTCTATGCTTCATTACAACAGATATCCTATCTCACCCCAAAGAAGCGCTTATACACAAAGAACCATGGGTATAATTGCAAAAGCAAATCACAAAACCCAAAATTCGAAAAATTGCCAAGAGACACCATGCTGCTCAAAGGCACAAAAATCTCAAACGCTGCACAGCGAGACACAAAATGGACTAGTTACAGAACTGGTCACCACCACACCAACTCAAGTTGGGTACAATAAAAACAAATACCTTAATTCACAATTAAGGAAATGTCAAAAGTTAAGGAAACTTCCCCCCATAACTACTCAACCAAACAATGGCCGGTACGTCGTACGACAACCACTAGAGCCACAATTTTCTAATACCTCACATAAAGGTAGAAAAATCAAGGTCAGATTCCCTCTGACAACCTCGTATAAAAACACAAATATATGTTCGTAACTTTTCGACCCCGCAGGATGGCTTTCGCCAATAATGATACAAAATCCTGCTTAAAAAATATCAAGCTATGTAGCGCGGTACTAAACGTCAAATTATTGTATACGCACTTAAACATAAAATATAACAAAAGTGTCTCACAAAGTAAAAAAAAAAAAAAAAAAAAAGGACACTTTTTATACAATATTGCCCCACAGAGGCAAATAAATAAAATTTCAAAAGCAAGTTAATGGATCACCATACTCCCAATGCGATACAGGTACACACCTACACTTACAAAAAGGTAAATGTCGCTCTTATCGCATCTATCCATGCGCTCCTCATATGGGTGGGTTATGGGAACTAGCTATACAAAGCATTAACTTAATTAAGAGGAATTTTCTACGTTATGAATCGAAGCCGTTCTCCATTCACGGCCATTCTCTCGCAAGATCCCTCTATTGTCATAGTCCTAACTCCAGGGCTAGGGAGTACCCATTCTGGCCATATCTGAGCCAGGCGTGGAGTTACTATCTTTCATAAGCCAAGAATAAAATAAAATGCAACAAATAACCGATATACCAAATGAATAAAATAAGAAATTGTAAATGACCGCACAGAAAATTAATAAGGGCTAACAACGCATACACATGTTCTCTATAATAAGTCGGATAAACCCGCAAAATATAGTTCCTTGCCATACGCACCTAAAAGTAAATAAATACCAAAAATTATGTTTAAAACCAAAGGCATTTTCAGGATTTACAGCATTTATTCTGAGCCCTCGGCAACTCTACAAGCAGTACGCCGAAATACAGGTAACAATGCGTTATACTAGGCAAAATATTCGCCTAGGGGGCCCAGGATGTTTAAATGAGTTTAGCATCCTAATGCTACATTGAAATTCACCACAGCTGATGACACTACAGCATAACTCAACACATCTGCGCAAACCCACTCATTAAAAAGGATGGACGAGGAGAAAGCAGACAATTCGTTCTAAGCAACTCGAGCTACACACTGCGCCGACACCTTTCGTCACATACAGTTCTAGCATCAACATCCCGTATATATACCCTCGTTTTTTGGTCACCAATCTCGCGCGCTGTAGTTACCACTGTGACCCCACAAGATAATAACATTAAATTTTAAAAACATTTAACGTCTCTGTTAACATTAACATTGAATATTCAACTTTAAAATAAAATTATACAAAAGAAGAGATTTTTATAATAAACTACATTGTCAATACAAACTCAAGTGTACCCGGTATTTTTATTTCGATTGTGCGTGACAACCATATAAAGAAGGGTAAAAAATAGAGATACATGCATACAATATGCATTTGTATCTAATGGTTGCGAAATTAATCAAACTTAAATATGTTAAACTAATGAGTTGAAGCATCTCGATATCGATTGCTAAATATGTATATACAACAAAATCGACTTTATACCTAAATATAAGATAACGGAATTCTTCTAAATGCACTGCCGTTATGCCCCCATGGCTATATGCCAACTTCAGATCGTTAAAGAAAGTTTATTAACATAAATATGTTAAACTAATGAGTTGAAGCATCTCGATATCGATCGCTAAATGTGTATATACAAGAAAATCGACTTCTTACATAAATATAAGACTACGGAATTCTTCTAAATGCACTGTCGTTATGCCGCCATGGCTTTATATCACCTTCATTACGTTAAAGAAGGTTAATTAACTAAAATATGTTAAACTAATGATTTGAAGCATTTCGATATCGATTGCTAAATGTGTATGTACAACAAAATCGACTTTATACCTAAATATAAGATAACGGAATTCATATAAATATACTGCCGTTATGCCGTTATGGCTTTATGTAAACTTCAGTAACATAAAGAAGGTTAATTAACTTAAATATGTTAAGATAATGATTTGAAGCATTTCGATATCGATTGCTTAATGTGTATATGCAACAAAATCGACTTTATACCTAAATATAAGATTACGGGTTTCTTCCAAATCTACTGTCGTTATGCCGCCATGGCTTTATATCAACTTCAATACGTTAAAGAAGGTTAATTAACTTAAATATGTTAAACTAATGATTTGAAGCATTTCGATATCGATTGCTAAATGCGTATATACAACAAAATCGACTTTATACCTAAATATAAGATTACGGAATTCTTCTAAATGCACTGCCGTTATACCGTTAAGGCTTTATGTAGACTTTAGTAAGCTAAAAAGCGTTTATTAACTTAATATGTTAAACTATTGATATGAAGCATTTCGATATCGATAGCTAAATGTGTATGTACAAGAAAATTGACTTTATACCTAAATATAAGATTACGGAATTCTTCTACATGCACTGATGTTACGCCGCCATGGCTATATGCCAACTTCAGATCGTTAAAGAAGGCTAATTAACATAAATATGTTAAACGAATGATTTGAAGCATTTCGATATCGATAGCTAAATGTGTATATACAACAAAATCGACTTTATACCTAAATATAAGATTACGGAATTCTTCTCCATGCACTGCCGTTATGCCGCCATGACTTTATGCCAACTTCCGTTCATTAAAGAAGGTTAACTAACTTAAATATGTTAAACGAATGATTTGAAGCATTTCGATATCGATAGATAAATGTGAATATACAAGAAAATCGACTTTATACCTAAATATAAGATTACGAAATTCTTCCAAATGCACTTCCGTTATACCGTTTTGGCTTTATGTAAACTTCAGTAAGATAAAGAAGGTTAATTAACTTAAATACGTTAAAATAATGATTTGAATCATTTCGATATCGATTGCTAGATACGTATATACAACAAAATCGATTTTATACCTAAATATAAGATTACGGAATTCTTCTAAATGCACTGTCGTTATGCCGCCATGGCTTTATATCACCTTCATTGCGGTAAAGAAGGTTAACTAACTTAAATATATTAAACTAATGATTTGAAGCATTTCGATATCGATAGCTAAATGTGTATATACAAGAAAATCGACTTTATACCTAAATATAAGATAACGGAATTCTTCTAAATGCACTGCCGTTATGCCGCCATGGATATATGCCAACTTCAGATCGTTAAAGAAGGTTTATTAACATAAATATGTTAAACTAATGAGTTGAAGCATTTCGATATCGATCGCTTAATGTGTATATACAAGAAAATCGACTTTTTACATAAATGTAAGACTACGGAATTCTTCCAAATGTACTGTCGTTATGCCGCCATGGCCTTAAGCCAACTTCAGTTCGTTAAAGAAGGTTTATTAACTTAAATATGTTAAACCAGTTATTTGAAGCATTTCGATATCGATTGCTTAATGCATATATACCAGAAAATGGACTTTATACCTAAATGTAAGACTACGGAATTCTCCCAAATGTACTGCCGTTATGCCGCCATGGCTTTATATCAACTTCAATACGTTAAAGAAGGTTAATTAACTTAAATATGTTAAACTAATGATTTGAAGCATTTCGATATCGATTGCTAAATGCGTATATACAACAAAATCGACTTTATACCTAAATATAAGATTACGGAATTCTTCTAAATGCACTGTCGTTATGCCGCTATGGCTTTATATCACCTTCATTATGATAAAGAAGGTTAATTAAATAAATATGTTAAACTAATGATTTGACGCATTTCGATATCGACTGCTAAATGTGTATGTACAACAAAATCTACTTTATACCTAAAGATAAGATAACGGAATTCTTATAAATATACTTCCGTTATGCTGTTATGGCTTTATGTAAACTTCAGTAAGATAAAGAAGGTTAATTAACTTAAATATGTTAAAATAATGATTTGAAGCATTTCGATATCGATTGCTAAATGTGTATGTACAACAAAATCTACTTTATACCTAAATATAAGATAACGGAATTCATATAAATATACTGCCGCTATGCCGTTATGGCTTTATGTAAACTTCAGTAGATAAAGAAGGTTAATTAACTGAAATATGCTAAACCAGTTATTTGAAGCATTTCGATATCGATTGCTAAATGTGTAAATACAAGAAAATCGACTTTATACTTAAATATAAGATTACGTAATTCTTCTAAATGCTTTGCCGTTATGCCGCTAAGCCGTTTGTAGACTTCAGTAAGCTAAAAAGCGTTTATTAACTTAATATGTTATATTAATGATATGAAGCATTTCGATATCGATAGCTAAATGTGTATATACAAGAAAATCGACCTTATACCTAAATATAAGATTAGGGAAATTCTTCTACATGCACTGCCGTTATGCCGCCATGGCTATATGCCAACTTCAGATCGTTAAAGAAGGTTTATTAACATAAATATGTTAAACGAATGATTAGAAGCATTTCGATGTCGATAGCTAAATGTGTATATACAAGAAAATCGACTTTATAACTAAATATAAGATTACGGAATTCTTCCAAATGTACTGTCGTTATGTTATGTGTAAATACAAGAAAATCGATCGAGCCGTTAAGGCTTTACGTAGACTTCAGTAAGCTAAAAAGCGTTTATTGACTTTATATGTTAAACTAATGATATGAAGCATTTCGGTATCGATACATAAATGTGTATATACAAGAAAATCGACTTTATACCTAAATATAATATAACGGGATTCTTCTACATGCACTGCCGTTATGCCGCCATGGCTTATTATCACCTTCATTACGTTAAGAAGGTTAACTAACTTAAATATGTTAAACTAACGAGTTGAAGCATTTCGATATCGCTTGCTAAATGTGTATTTACAAGAATTCGAATTTATACATAAACATAAGATTACGGAATTCTTCCAAATGTTGGTCGTTATGGCTTTATATCAACTTCAATACGATAAAGAAGGTTAATTAACTTAAATATGTTAAACTAATCATTTGAAGCATTTCGATATCGCTTGCTAAATGAGTATATACAAGAAAGTCGAATTTATACCTAAATATAAGATAACGGAGTTCTTCTAAATGCAGTGCAGTTATACCGTTAAGGCTTTATGTAGACTTCAGTGCGTTAAAGAAGGTTTATTAACTTAAATATGTTAAACTTATGAGATGAAGCATTTCGATATCGTTTGCTAGATGTGTATATACAAGAAAATCGACTTTATAACTAAATATAAGATTACGGAATTCTTCCAAATGTACTGTCGTTATGCCGCCAAGGCTATATGCCAACTTCAGTCGTTAAAGAAGGTTAATTAACTTAGATATGTTAAACTAACGATTTATAGCATTTCGTTATCGATTGCTAAATGTTTATATACAAGAAAATTGACTGTATACTTAAATATAAGACTGCGGAATTCTTCCAAATGTACTGTCGTTATGCCGCCATGGCTTTATATCAACTTCAATACGTTAAAGAAGGTTAATTAACTTAAATATGTTAAACTAATGATTTGAAGTATTTCGATATCGATTGCTAAATGTGTATGTACAACAAAATCGATTTTATACCTAAATATAAGATAAGGGAAATTTCATATAAATATACTGCTGTTATGCCGTTATGGCTTTATGTAAACTTCAGTAACATAAAGAAGGTTAATTAACTTAAATATGTTAAGATAATAATTTGAAGCATTTCGATATCGATTGCTAAGTGTGCAAATACAAGAAAATCGAATTTATACCTAAATATAAGATTACCGGTTTCTTCCAAATCTACTGTCGTAATGCCGCCATGGCTTTATATCAACTTAAATTACGTTAAAGAAGGTTAATTAACTTAAATATGTTAAACTAATGATTTGAAGCATTTCGATATCGATTGCTAAATGCGTATATACAACAAAGTCGACTTTATACCTAAATATTAGATTACGGAATTCTTCTAAATGCACTGTCGTTATGCCACCATGGAATTATATCACCTTCATTACGTTAAAGAAGGTTAATTAACCAAAATATGTTAAACTAATGATTTGAAGCATTTCGATATCGTTTGCTAAATGTGTATGTACAACAAAATCGACTTTATACCTAAATATAAGATTAGGGGTTTTTTCCCAAATCACTGCCGTTATGCCGCCATGGTTTTATATCCAACTTAAAACCCGTTAAAGAAGGAAATTTAAACCTTAAATATTTTTAAACAATGTTTGAAGCATTTCGATATCGTTTGCTAAATGTGTATATACAAAAAATCGACTTTATACCTAAATTTTAAGTTTACGGAATTCTTCTAAATGCACTGCCGTTATGCCCCAGGGAATTTATCCAATTTCCCTTCTTAAAGAAGGTTAACTAACTTAAATATTTAAACAATGATTTGAAGCATTTCGAAATCGATTGCTAAATGTGTATTACAAAAAATCGACTTTATACTTAAATATAAGATAACGAAATTCATATAAATATACTGCCGTTTTGCCGTTATTGCTTTATGTAAACTTCAGTAAGATAAAGAAGGTAATTAAGTTAAATATGTTAAAATAATGATTTGAAGCATTTCGATATCGATTGCTTAATGTGTTAATACAAGAGAATCGACTTTCTACCTAAATATAAATTGTAACATTACGGAATTCTTCTAAATGCACTGCCGTTATACCGTTAAGGCTTTATGTAGACTTTAGTAAGCTAAAAAGCGTTTATTAACTTAATATGTTAAACTAATGATATGAAGCATTTCGATATCGATAGCTAAATGTGTATGTACAACAAAATCGACTTTATACCTAAATATAAGATTACGGGTTTCTTCTAAATCTACTGTCGTTATGCCGCAATGGCTTTATATCAACTTCAATACGTTAAAGAAGGTTAATTAACTTAAATATGTTTAACTAATGATTTGAAGCATTTCGATATCGATAGCTAAATGTGTGTATACAAGAAAATCGACTTTATACCTAAATATAAGATAACGGAGTTCTGCTAAATGCACTGCCGTTATGCCGCCATGGATATATGCCAACTTCAGATCGTTAAAGAAGGTTTATTAACATAAATATGTTAAACTAATGAGTTGAAGCATCTCGATATCGATCGCTTAATGTGTATATACAAGAAAATCGACTTTTTACATAAATATAAGACTACGGAATTCTTCCAAATGTACTGTCGTTATGCCGCCATGTCCTTAAGCTAACTTCAGTTCGTTAAAGAAGGTTTAATAACTTAAATATGTTGAACCAGTTATTTGAAGCATTTCGATATCGATTGCATATATACCAGAAAATCGACTTTATACCTAAATATAAGATTACGGAATTCTTCTTAATGCACTGTCGTTATGCCGCTATAGCTTTATATCACCTTCATTACGATAAAGAAGGTTAATTAAATAAATATGTTAAACTAATGATTTGACGCATTTCGATATCGACTGCTAAATGTGTATGTACAACAAAATCTACTTTATACCTAAATATAAGATAACGGAATTCATATAAATATACTGCCGTTATGCTTTTATGGCTTTATGTGAACTTCAGTAAGATAAAGAAGGTTAAATAACTTAAATATGTTAAACTAATGATTTAAAGCATTTCGATATCGATAGCTAAATGTGTATATACAAGAAAATCGACTTTATACCTAAATATAAGATTACGGAATTCTTCCAAATGTACTGTCGTTATGCCGCCATGGCTTTATATCAACTTCAATACGTTAAAGAAGGTTAATTAACTTAAATATGTTAAACTAATGATTTGAAGCATTTCGATATCGAATGCTAAATGCGTAAATACAACAAAATCGACTTTATACCTAAATATAAGACTACGGAATTCTTCTAAATGCACTGTCGTTATGCCGCCATGGCTTTATATCACCTTCATTACGTTAAAGAAGGTAAATCAACTTAAATATGTTAAACTAATGATTTGAAGATTTTCGATATCGATTGATAAATGTGTATGTACAACAAAATAGACTTTATACCTAAATATAAGATAACGGAATTCATATAAATATACTGCCGCTATGCCGTTATGGCTTTATGTAAACTTCAGTAAGATAAAGAAGGTTAATTAACTGAAATATGCTAAACCAGTTATTTGAAGCATTTCGATATCGATTGCTAAATGTGTAAATACAAGAAAATCGACTTTATACTTAAATATAAGATTACGTAATTCTTCTAAATGCTTTGCCGTTATGCCGCTAAGCCGTTTGTAGACTTCAGTAAGCTAAAAAGCGTTTATTAACTTAATATGTTATACTAATGATATGAAGCATTTTGATATCGATAGCTAAATGTGTATATACAAGAAAATCGACTTTATACCTAAATATAAGATTACGGAATTCTTCTACATGCACTGCCGTTATGCCGCCATGGCTATATGCCAACATCAGATCGTTAAAGAAGGTTTATTAACATAAATATGTTAAACGAATGATTTGAAGCATTTCAATATCGATAGCTGAATGTGTATATACAAGAAAATCGAATTTATACCTAAATATAAGATTACGGAACTCTTCTACATGCACTGCCGTTATACCGTTAAGGCTTTACGTAGACTTCAGTAAGCTAAAAAGCGTTTATTAACTTAATATGTTAAACTAATGATAGGAAGCATTTCGATATCGATAGCTAAATGTGTATATACAAGAAAATCGACTTTATACCTAAATATAAGATTACGGAATTCTTCTACATGCACTGCCGTTATGCCGCCATGGCTATATGCCAACATCAGATCGTTAAAGAAGGTTTATTAGCATAAATATGTTAAACGAATGATTTGAAGCATTTCAATATCGATAGCTGAATGTGTATATACAAGAAAATCGAATTTATACCTAAATATAAGATTACGGAATTCTTCTACATGCACTGCCGTTTTGCCGCTATGGCTATATGCCAACTTCAGATCGTTAAAGAAGGTTTATTAACTTAAATATGTTAAACGATTGATTTGAAGCATTTCGATATCGATTGCTAAATGTTTATATACAAGAAAAATGACTTTATACCTAAATATAAGACTGCGGAATTCTTCCAAATGTACTGTCGTTATGCCGCCATGGCTTTATATCAACTTCAATACTTTAAAGAAGGTTAATTAACTTAAATATGTTAAACTAATGATTTGAAGCATTTCGATATCGATTGCTTAATGCGTATATACAACAAAATCGACTTTATACGTAAATATAAGATTACGGAATTCTTCTAAATGCACTGTCGTTATGCCGCCATGGCTTTATATCACCTTCATTACGTTAAAGAAGGTTAACTAACTTAAATATGTTAAACTAATGATTTGAAGATTTTCGATATCGATTGCTAAATGTGTATGTACAACAAAATAGACTTTATACCTAAATATAAGATAACGGAATTCATATAAATATACTGCCGCTATGCCGTTATGGCTTTATGTAAACTTCAGTAAGATAAAGAAGGTTAATTAACTGAAATATGCTAAACCAGTTATTTGAAGCATTTCGATATCGATTGCTAAATGTGTAAATACAAGAAAATCGACTTTATACTTAAATATAAGATTACGTAATTCTTCTAAATGCTTTGCCGTTATGCCGCTAAGCCGTTTGTAGACTTCAGTAAGCTAAAAAGCGTTTATTAACTTAATATGTTATACTAATGATATGAAGCATTTCGATATCGATAGCTAAATGTGTATGTACAAGAAAATCGACTTTATACCTAAATATAAGATTACGGAATTCTTCTACATGCACTGCCGTTATGCCGCCATGGCTATATGCCAACTTCAGATCGTTAAAGAAGGTTTATTAACATAAATATGTTAAACGAATGATTTGAAGCATTTCGATATCGATAGCTAAATGTGTATATACAAGAAAATCGACTTTATAACTAAATATAAGATTACGGAATTCTTCCAAATGTACTGTCGTTATGCCGCCATGGCTTTATATCAACTTCAATACGTTAAAGAAGGTTAATTAACTTAAATATGTTAAACTAATGATTTGAAGCATTTCGATATCGATTGCTAAATGCGTATATACAACAAAATCGACTTTATACCTAAATATAAGATTACAGAATTCTTCTAAATGCACTGTCGTTATGCCGCCATGGCTTTATATCACCTTCATTACGTTAAAGAAGGTTAACTAACTTAAATATGTTAAACTAATGATTTGAAGATTTTCGATATCGATTGCTAAATGTGTATGTACAACAAAATAGACTTTATACCTAAATATAAGATAACGGAATTCAAATAAATATACTGCCGCTATGCCGTTATGGCTTTATGTAAACTTCACTAAGATAAAGAAGGTTAATTAACTGAAATATGCTAAACCAGTTATTTGAAGCATTTCGATATCGATTGCTAAATGTGTAAATACAAGAAATTATAAGATTACGTAATTCTTCTAAATGCTTTGCCGTTATGCCGCTAAGCCGTTTGTAGACTTCAGTAAGCTAAAAAAGTTTATTAACTTAATACGTTATACTAATGATATGAAGCATTTCGATATCGATAGCTAAATGTGTATATACAAGAAAATCGACTTTATACCTAAATATAAGATTACGGAATTCTTCTACATGCACTGCCGTTATGCCGCCATGGCTATATGCCAACATCAGATCGTTAAAGAAGGTTTATTAACATAAATATGTTAAACGAATGATTTGAAGCATTTCAATATCGATAGCTGAATGTGTATATACAAGAAAATCGAATTTATACCTAAATATAAGATTACGGAATTCTTCTACATGCACTGCCGTTATACCGTTAAGGCTTTACGTAGACTTCAGTAAGCTAAAAAGCGTTTATTAACTTAATATGTTAAACTAATGATAGGAAGCATTTCGATATCGATAGCTAAATGTGTATATACAAGAAAATCGACTTTATACCTAAATATAAGATTACGGAATTCTTCTACATGCACTGCCGTTATGCCGCCATGGCTATATGCCAACATCAGATCGTTAAAGAAGGTTTATTAACATAAATATGTTAAACGAATGATTTGAAGCATTTCAATATCGATAGCTGAATGTGTATATACAAGAAAATCGAATTTATACCCAAATATAAGATTACGGAATTCTTCTACATGCACTGCCGTTATGCCGCCATGGCTATATGCCAACTTCAGATCGTTAAAGAAGGTTTATTAACTTAAATATGTTAAACGATTGATTTGAAGCATTTCGATATCGATTGCTAAATGTTTATATACAAGAAAAATGACTTTATACCTAAATATAAGACTGCGGAATTCTTCCAAATGTACTGTCGTTATGCCGCCATTGCTTTATATCAACTTCAATACTTTAAAGAAGGTTAATTAACTTAAATATGTTAAACTAATGATTTGAAGCATTTCGATATCGATTGCTTAATGCGTATATACAACAAAATCGACGTTATACGTGAATATAAGATTACGGAATTCTTCTAAATGCACTGTCGTTAACTAACTTAAATATGTTAAACCAGTTATTTGAAGCATTTAGATATCGATTGCTTAATGTTTATATACAAAAAAATCGACTTTATACCTAAATATAAGATTACGGAATTCTTCAAAATGTACTGTCGTTATGCCACCATGGCCTTATATCAACTTCAATATGTTAAAGAAGGTTAATTAACTTAAATATGTTAAACTAATGATTTGAGGCATTTCGATATCGATTGCTAAATGTGTATATACAACAAAATCGACTTTATACCTAAATATAAGATAACGAAATTCCCACAAATGCACTGCCGCTATGCCGTTATGGCTTTATGTAAACTTCAGTAAGATAAAGAAGGTTAATTTACTGAAATATGCTACACCAGTTATTTGAAGCATTTCGATATCGATTGCTAAATGTGTAAATACAAGAAAATCGACTTTATACTTAAATATAAGATTACGTAATTCTTCTAAATGCTTTGCCGTTATGCCGCTAAGCCGTTTGTAGACTTCAGTAAGCTAAAAAGCGTTTATTAACTTAATATGTTATACTAATGATATGAAGCATTTCGATATCGATAGCTAAATGTGTATGTACAAGAAAATCGACTTTATACCTAAATATAAGATTACGGAATTCTTCTACATGCACTGCCGTTATGCCGCCATGGCTATATGCCAACTTCAGATCGTTAAAGAAGGTTTATTAACATAAATATGTTAAACGAATGATTTGAAGCATTTCGATATCGATAGCTAAATGTGTATATACAAGAAAATCGACTTTATAACTAAATATAAGATTACGGAATTCTTCCAAATGTACTGTCGTTATGCCGCCATGGCTTTATATCAACTTCAATACGTTAAAGAAGGTTAATTAACTTAAATATGTTAAACTAATGATTTGAAGCATTTCGATATCGATTGCTAAATGCGTATATACAACAAAATCGACTTTATACCTAAATATAAGATTACAGAATTCTTCTAAATGCACTGTCGTTATGCCGCCATGGCTTTATATCACCTTCATTACGTTAAAGAAGGTTAACTAACTTAAATATGTTAAACTAATGATTTGAAGATTTTCGATATCGATTGCTAAATGTGTATGTACAACAAAATAGACTTTATACCTAAATATAAGATAACGGAATTCAAATAAATATACTGCCGCTATGCCGTTATGGCTTTATGTAAACTTCACTAAGATAAAGAAGGTTAATTAACTGAAATATGCTAAACCAGTTATTTGAAGCATTTCGATATCGATTGCTAAATGTGTAAATACAAGAAATTATAAGATTACGTAATTCTTCTAAATGCTTTGCCGTTATGCCGCTAAGCCGTTTGTAGACTTCAGTAAGCTAAAAACGTTTATTAACTTAATACGTTATACTAATGATATGAAGCATTTCGATATCGATAGCTAAATGTGTATATACAAGAAAATCGACTTTATACCTAAATATAAGATTACGGAATTCTTCTACATGCACTGCCGTTATGCCGCCATGGCTATATGCCAACATCAGATCGTTAAAGAAGGTTTATTAACATAAATATGTTAAACGAATGATTTGAAGCATTTCAATATCGATAGCTGAATGTGTATATACAAGAAAATCGAATTTATACCTAAATATAAGATTACGGAATTCTTCTACATGCACTGCCGTTATACCGTTAAGGCTTTACGTAGACTTCAGTAAGCTAAAAAGCGTTTATTAACTTAATATGTTAAACTAATGATAGGAAGCATTTCGATATCGATAGCTAAATGTGTATATACAAGAAAATCGACTTTATACCTAAATATAAGATTACGGAATTCTTCTACATGCACTGCCGTTATGCCGCCATGGCTATATGCCAACATCAGATCGTTAAAGAAGGTTTATTAACATAAATATGTTAAACGAATGATTTGAAGCATTTCAATATCGATAGCTGAATGTGTATATACAAGAAAATCGAATTTATACCCAAATATAAGATTACGGAATTCTTCTACATGCACTGCCGTTATGCCGCCATGGCTATATGCCAACTTCAGATCGTTAAAGAAGGTTTATTAACTTAAATATGTTAAACGATTGATTTGAAGCATTTCGATATCGATTGCTAAATGTTTATATACAAGAAAAATGACTTTATACCTAAATATAAGACTGCGGAATTCTTCCAAATGTACTGTCGTTATGCCGCCATTGCTTTATATCAACTTCAATACTTTAAAGAAGGTTAATTAACTTAAATATGTTAAACTAATGATTTGAAGCATTTCGATATCGATTGCTTAATGCGTATATACAACAAAATCGACGTTATGCGTGAATATAAGATTACGGAATTCTTCTAAATGCACTGTCGTTAACTAACTTAAATATGTTAAACCAGTTATTTGAAGCATTTAGATATCGATTGCTTAATGTTTATATACAAAAAAATCGACTTTATACCTAAATATAAGATTACGGAATTCTTCAAAATGTACTGTCGTTATGCCACCATGGCCTTATATCAACTTCAATATGTTAAAGAAGGTTAATTAACTTAAATATGTTAAACTAATGATTTGAGGCATTTCGATATCGATTGCTAAATGTGTATATACAACAAAATCGACTTTATACCTAAATATAAGATAACGAAATTCCCACAAATGCACTGCCGCTATGCCGTTATGGCTTTATGTAAACTTCAGTAAGATAAAGAAGGTTAATTTACTGAAATATGCTACACCAGTTATTTGAAGCATTTCGATATCGATTGCTAAATGTGTAAATACAAGAAAATCGACTTTATACTTAAATATAAGATTACGTAATTCTTCTAAATGCTTTGCCGTTATGCCGCTAAGCCGTTTGTAGACTTCAGTAAGCTAAAAAGCGTTTATTAACTTAATATGTTATACTAATGATATGAAGCATTTCGATATCGATAGCTAAATGTGTATATACAAGAAAATCGACTTTATACCTAAATATAAGATTACGGAATTCTTCTACATGCACTGCCGTTATGCCGCCATGGCTATATGCCAACTTCAGATCGTTAAAGAAGGTTTATTAACATAAATATGTTAAACGAATGATTTGACGCATTTCGATTTCGATAGCTAAATGTGTATATACAAGAAAATCGACTTTATAACTAAATATAAGATTACGGAATTCTTCCAAATGTACTGTCGTTATGCCGCCATGGCTTTATATCAACTTCAATACGTTAAAGAAGGTTAATTAACTTAAATATGTTAAACTAATGATTTGAAGCATTTCGATGTCGATTGCTAAATGCGTATATACAACAAAATCGACTTTATACCTAAATATAAGATTACGGAATTCTTCTAAATGCACTGTCGTTATGCCGCCATGGCTTTATATCACCTTCATTACGTTAAAGAAGGTTAA
>CM050324.1:1108500-1141637 GCA_027475135.1 Bactrocera correcta
CGGACAATGGAACGTCTGCTCCATCGTCATCGATTGGGGAATCGGGTTCCCCTTCTCCTGGCGTTGTGCGTTCACTGCCATTCAGCAGGCTGGAGAAGTGTTCCCTTCATAATTTAAGTATACTCTGGGCATCGGTGACTAGATCACTTTTGGGGGTTCTACAAAAATATGCTCCGGTCTTGAAACCATCTGTAAGCCGCCGCATTTTTTAGTAGAATTTTCGAGCATTACCCCTGTCGGCTAGCTTATCAAGCTCTTCGTACTCACGCATTTCGGCCTCTTTCTTTTTCTTTCTGCAAATTCGTCTTGCTTCCCTCTTCAACTCTCGGCATCTATTCCATCCCGCACGTATTGTGCTCGATCGTAAGGTTGCGAGGTACTTGTCTTAGGAAATCGCATTTATTTAATTGGATCTTTAGATTTTTTCCTTTTATTCTCATTAAAATTTTGTTCAATGATGCTAGGTGCTCTTCTACGCTTGTAGAAAATACTAGAATATCGTCCATGTACACAATGCAAATTTTGCCTATATATTCTTTTAATATATCGTTTATTAGCCTTTGGAACGTTGCCGGTGTATGTCGCAATCAGAAGGGCATTCTTAGAAATTCATAATGTCCATTTGCAGTTGAAAACGCTGTTTTATGTAAGTCGCGTTCGTCCATTTCAATTTGATGAAAGCCTTTGGCTAAGTCGAGAGTGGAAAAATATTGGCATCTTCCCAATTTGTCAAATATATCGTCTATATTTGGAATTGGAAATCTGTCTTGCGTAGTTATGCTGTTATGTTTATGTCGATCACAAGACGCCATTTTCGTTCATTGGTTGCCTCCAGCTTCTTTGTTACCAGCCAAATAGGGCTATTGTAAGGACTAGAGGATGCTCTAATTATACCTTGGGTTAACATTTGGTCTATTTGTTTTTCTACTTCCGGTTTGTGTATTTCTGGGTATCGGTAGATATTAGAGTAAACCGGAATATCATTTTGGTTATTACTATGTTTTGTTGAACTTGTAAATGTTAAATTATCATCTTCGTTGTAAAATACGCTTTTATATCTTTTTAGTATATTTATAAGTTTATTTTTGTCTATACCGTTAAAGTGATTGGTGTCAACGAATTCTGTGGCGCATTTATCTTTTATGCCATAACGGAAGATTTCCACCTCATTTTCTTTATAGCTCATTTCGTTATATATTTCTTCTTCTTTTGTTAGATAAAAAGTCAGTATTGTTTCATTTGTTTTTTTTAATTCTGTTTGGGAAGTCTATTATCGCATTTATCTGCGTTAAAATATTGTTACCTGTGAGTCCGTCAAAGTTCTTGTTGAAAATACATTCCAGGAATTCACATATGACTTCTTTTTCATTAAATTCTTTAAATATTGGGAATCTGCAAAGTTTCTTAACTTCCGTTTTTCTTACCATAGCTGTGACATGCACATATTCTTCCCTTTTCCATTTCGGGTTACAAACATTTTCGTTGATCAAACTGAACTCTGCTCCAGTGTCAATGATGAAATATAACTTTCTTATGTGTGAATCTATTATTATATAGGGTAATTGTTTTGTGGATCCCGCTGAAAATTTGTATTTGCATTGCCAATATCCGTAGGTTCTGGTTTATTGCGATTTGATATTGCGGACTGATTATAATTTCCTGATTGTCTGTAATTCCGCGTGTGATTCCCGTCTCTTTATTGATTAAAGTTTCTCTGTGTATTGAAATTTCCCTATTGGTTATAATTTGTGTTTGTTGTCTGGTATGACATTCTAGTTTGGCTTGATCCGTTGCCAGTGTTATAATTATTACCTACATTCCTTGGGACTTAGCCACCATTATACCTGTTTTGTGGCATATAATTGTTATGTCTATTATAACTACTATTATAAGTGGGGATGTTATTTATCTTTTGGTTGGGTCTGGAAAAAGTTCTATTGTTAACGTTATCACTAAAATTAGTCCTACGATAGCTATTGGGGTTAGGATCTTTCTGTTGTTGCCCTAGCGCCGTGAAGCCTTGATGTCTAGCTTATAATATTATGTTGTATCCTTTTTCTAGACTATCTGGGTCTCTTGCTTTAATCATAGTTTTAGTGAGTTCTGGGAGATGTTCCTTAAATAATTTCAGTGCTAACCTATTAACTTCATTCGTTGAGAAATATAAATCATTATGCGCTAATATTCTATTATGTAGTTTTATTTATTTTAAAATAGTCATTTTCTATTGTTGAGTCAAGACTGATGGTTTTCAACTCATCCATAAGTTCCGCTGAACTTCTCTTTTCCCCGAAATTGCTCAGAAGTTTTTGTTTCAATGTTTCCCATTTCAGAAAATTGAATAAAAGTTTTTGATTACCTACATCAAAAGTTTATATTGTGGGTAATATGTCTTCAATTTGCTTAATAAAGTCTGCTAATTGGTTCGGAACTCATGCATCAAAGTCTGCGATTCCATTAATTCAGTTCAAATTGAGTTGGAAAATGGTATTGTGGATGCTTCCATTTTGGAGAATTTTATTACAAGTGAAAATAAAAAAAATGTTCGTATTTATTTTGATTCAACTTAGTTTTATGTAAGAAGTTCCTACTATGCATTTTAATTGATCTCGTACAATTTGAGAAGAAATCTAGTCGAGACACATTAGCAATTTTATCAATACTGTTTTGGGGTCACTGTTTTGGTGAAACATTATTATTTGACTTCGATTTTGCAACACTCCGTATACGCACGATTGAATTTTTATTTTACACCATTGTGCGATAATTATTACACATTGTTTTGTATTTTCTTACTTACTATAAAAAAAATTTTATTTATTTATATATACTATATATGTATTTTTCTTACTCTTATTTGTTCTGCTGTTGCTTTTGTTGTAATTGCTATTGCTGCTGCTGCTGTTGCTTTATAGGTTGCATCGAACCTCAGGTAACCGCTACCGTTGTACGAATGTTTTTCAGTAAAAATAACGCTTTATTTATTTATATATTTTGAAGGGTCATTAGGTTTAAACCCATAGCTTTGCTCTGGTATCATTATCTTTATTGCGTTGTTGTCGATAAAACCGTGCACGCATCTCAAATTTTGATTGAAATTTTTCTCAACACTGTTGATATCCCTCTTATTTTTATGGTTACATATTCTGTTTGGTTTGTTATAAATGTGCGTACTCCGCCAGTTGCTACTAGCATATGTGATGTTATTTATTTATTTTTTTTTTGAAGTAAAATATATTATTCAAATTATTCTTATATAAATACTGCACGGATGCTTATGATTTGAAATGCAATTTTTTTATGTCCATTGTTTTGACTTTTAGCATAACAAGAAAAAAATGTCCGTCCCCTGTTTCTAAGCTACATACCCTCCAATTTCAGCCAAATCGGTTCAGCCGTTCGATATCTATACTAATATTATAAAGAGGAAAGATTTGATTGTTTATTTGTTTGCATTAAATATCCGAAACCGAAATCCGAAACTACTTGACCAATTTAAAAATTTGTTTCACTTTTGGGAAGTTGCGTTATCTGTGGCGAATATAAGCTACATTAAATTTTCAGAAAAGAATAATGTAAGCAAAATGTGAAAAAATACCAAAAATTACCAAAACACTTTCCTAAAACCCGTGCACTGCGAAAACTAATTATTATAGAACAAAATAATGTACTACGCATTTGCAGATAATATAATTTACTACTATAGTTTTGTCAGTGTTTTTTATCATTAAAAAAATATATTATTATTATTATTATTATTATTATTATTATTATTATTATTATTATTATTAAAAAAAAAAAAAAAAAAAAAGTTCGTTTATTAATAAATAGGAATTCATCCTTACTAAAACAAATGACTTCATATTTAAATGTGTTTCAATCCAATTATATAACTTTTACTCAATTAAGACATTCCATTGGAAAGATATCACAAGTTTAAAATTGTAAGTTATTTGAAAAATGTCGCTTGGTCGCCGCTCAAGCTGCTAGGTTAGGCGGCACCATAACCGGGCAACTCGACAGAGAAATGTTTATAGCATATGTACTAACTGTCGATTGCTATTGTAGTTCGGAAGATCTTTATATGGGCACTTGATATCAAGTTATTTCATTTTCAAAATGACGCCAAGCAGATTCGAGCTCTTGAACCGTTTACACTTTTGAAGAGCATGAAAAAGTGTGTTTAAATAAGTTAAGCATCCACCTCCTCTACCGGGTAAAACCTAACCTAATAAAACAGCTTAATTCATCACAGCTGAAGTTATTACAACAGATCACCAACACAACCTACCACATATGTACCCAAAAAGGATGAACAAAGGAAAGACACAGACAATCCGTCATATACAATGCGCTCATGAACATTTTTTATACATGATATTTAGCACTGCGCCGCGTCAACATACGTTCCGATTATCCACCGATCCTGTGTGCTACGTTAATTCGAGTCGTCCACTATATTTCAAGTCATCAATCCATCAGCAGCCACGGGACTGCATTCGTTATTTATACTATATATATATTCGTTTGTTACATTTCACGCATCAACATCCATTTTGGACATTCGATTAGATATTGTACCGCACTTGCTTCGATCGACATCGTCCCACCCGCGCCGACTTTCAGCAATCCAACACAGTTCGACGCGATAAACTAATTAAACCGTTGTTCTGTAAACAGAAGCTCATTTTAAATTCACAAATACATCTTTTCCTTTTTAAAGACTCGCGCGAGTGTGAGTGCAAATTGAAACTTCAAGATACAGTGGTTTTTTCCCTAATAAATTGGGTCAACATTTATTCACATGGGATGTTAAGGTCACGGAATGACCTGGTCGGAGTTTTGTAAGGGTATCCTATAAAAACCTTATGATTTTAGTTTTGTTTCTAATATTTCTTAATTTTACTGACTACAAATTAAGTTTGAATTTTACATTTCATAGTTGTATTGACTATAATTTTATTTTTTCTTAACATTTCTTAATTTGAATGCGCAAGACATTCCTGTTATTACTAGCAGGCAACTGTTTTTTAGGTAAGCGTTTTCTGCAAGTTTTTTCACCCTGAACAAGGTATAGGCCAAGTTTTCGAGAAAATCTTGCGCTTATATGTTTTTGACGCATTCCAATTAGAGTGAATTTCTGTGCATAAAACTCAGGCATTTAGCGCCGAAACATCCACAATATTCGAGAAGACAGCTCAGAGCCAACGATTAGTTTGTCTCTTGCACGTATACTCGTATGTTTTATTAATTGGTCAATTGTGTCTCATCCAGATTTTGTAGAATTATAAAAATTTTTATTTCCGGCAACTTCTTGGCATGGTTTTCAATAAAATTTTTGTTATGATGAAGAGTGCTCAATTCACTAACCATTTAAAAGTATACTTTATAGGAATGTATTGAACAATGATGATATCCATCAAAGAAGAATCGACTGTTTAGTAGTTGGCTTATTATTTTTCATAGGGTCCATTAATGTCATATTATTATTCAATTGAAGTAATGCCAAATATAGATGGCTAAATGAGTCTCAGACCCTCCTCACAACATTACACTTCTACACCACACACATTACATTCACCACATCATCATTCTACACCACATCTTCATTTCACACCACATCATCATCACATTCCACATCACACGCACACAATATCAACACCCCGAATTTAACACACATGAGGACACCGCACAAAAAGGAACAAAAGGGACCGACGGACAAGGCACCAGCCTCTTTTTGATTTCGACCGCGAACTCGGACAGTCACCTTGCGTTCTTCCGTACCTTTACATCATTTCGTTGCGCATCTTAACTTTACATTGCGTGGTAAGTGCCGCGAGTTTTGTATAATTAATTATCTAATAGAGTTGTAAAAAAGTTATACGTTTATTATATTCCGTCATTCATACCCACTTACTAGATCCAACCCCACCCGTTGGTCTTGGTTTCGTTCCGTTTCTGCTGAAAATTTTAACAAATATATTTGAATATTTAGGCAAAATTTTTTTCGCATATCAGCAGCTGCCTTTGTCCCGCATTTACTTGGCTTGCGTGGCATGTGAGCTAAGAATGGTCATCTGCCGCTAAAAGAAATTAAACGCTCATCGACGGTTACGTTTTCATAGGGAATAAACAGTAGTGATACGTTAGGTACTTTTTCTCATAAAAATCCCGAATTGGAGAAAGTTAATCACCTCAGCACACAAGTTACATCCAAATACATTGTAAATGACATTACAACTAAAAATATTAGTCGACCATGAACTTCATCTCAAAGACTGCGCAGACTTTCTCCGTACGACCGATAAACGCCTGTTTCTAAATTATACATATGTATTTTAGCAAGTAAATATTGTGTAAATATGCCATTTGAAGTACTTCTTCTTCACTAGAAATGTACCATACTTTTCAGAAGATTCGCCATCTGGAAATTCTTCTAATACATTCTTATCGTCCTCAAAATCACTATACTTCTCAATATCCACAATGTCTTCCATTATTGTCTGTATATGGGTTTCTGTCAGCCGACAAATTTGCTGAATCAGATAATACTCCATCGAAATCAATCAAAATACTCACCGATGCTCGACGCCACTTTGAACAGCAGATGGTCACTGAATGACCTTATGCTGCCTATACCTTAGTATTGATCTGCCATATTTTTATTTATCAAATTATTAAAAATATTTTGCATTTTTTCAAAAGGATTTCATTCAATGCAGGAATTCGTAAAAGGAAATCCCAAAATTTTGTGTCTTTCCAAGCATCATATCACTTGAAAAAATCTTGCGTCGTGATGGCTATCAGAGCATTCTTCGATTTAGCTTTTATATCCTCAATTGAGTCCAAACGGTATCCTCGGAGTGGTCATGTGAATTTGCTGAATAGCCAGAAGTTACACGAAGGTAAATCAGAAGAATGTGGTGGTTGCGGCACGATATTAGTAGTTGAAAATGTGGCGAAATTATCACGAGTAACCAATGCGATATGAGATGGTGCATTATCACACTGCTTTGTTTAATAAATTCAGTCATAGTATAAATCGAAGAATTCATCTTTTAAGCCTCACAAAACGATGCGTATCTCAAATACTAATAAATATTTTGACGTGAAATTTAGCACCGATGTCACTTATAGAAAAAAACATTTACCGATCCGAAAAATTCGCGAAGTATAATTTAAAAATTCGCCTTTCAATTTGATCACACTAGTATGTATGAATGCCACCGCTATAAAAGCTTAGTCGCGCGGTCGATCCACTTCGGACTATTTTGCTGGAATATAGACAATAAATGAATGTATCTTTGCATATGTTCTTTAAATCGTATAGCAAATAATTCAACCCAAATAAAAGTTTTTTTTCAAAACAAACAAAGTCTTTTCTAGAACTAAATCCATTTTTTTAATTTTCAGTAAATAATATTAAAAAGTCTAAAGCGTTTTTAAGACACGAAAAGTACTTAAATTGGGATGCGCGATTAGAAATTAAAAGAAACACACCAACTGCCTGTCTCGAAATCGAAAGGTTAAATACCGATAAATTAAAACACGTGCGAACTGTCTCACGGTTCAATTTCAAGAGAGCGTTCTTTATTTCTTAATCAAACTGCTAAGCCTAAATCTTAAACTAACGGCTTAATCTAGTTGTAATATAAGTATATGTTACCAAAGGGATAAGTACTTATCTTTCGTCAAACATTGTACTAGCTTATGTTAAGATAAGTATTAAGGTAAGTAATAGATTAATATTAAAAATGCATCCTTAAGGTAAGTAATTTACGTAATAGAATTTCATAAATTAATTTTTATAAGGTAATATTCAGTATTTCACCATTCATTTGATTATTACTGTTTTAGGTATAAATCTGTCGCTTGACGCAACACCGACCACCTTGACAGGATCAGATTCCTTCAATTTCCAGTGGAAGCACGGCCAGTTTGTGGATGGGACGCTGAATTGTGCCCATCGTGGTTGCTACCTCTGCGACTCGTACCTTGCCGTCTTGCCCTGCGAGGGTTGCGACGACGCGCCTTAGTACCCACTGCTGCGGTGGCACGTTGTCCTCGTGGACGAAAACGAGGTCGTTGAGCTGCATGTTGCGTTTGGGGACAGCCACTTGTTGCGCTCCTGAACGCCCGTTAGGTATACTTTGGGCCACTGTCGCAAGAACTGTTGCTTGAGACAGCATACAAGTTGCCATCTCTCGCAACGAACTGGATCCACTGGCACCTTCTCTGGGGGTAATGCCCGCAGGGAGCATCCTATTAGTAGATGCGCTGGTGTTAACTCCTCGCCGCCGTTGGGAACTTGGCTCAGGGGTACTAGGGAGCGAGAGTTGAGGATGGCCTCCACTTCGGCCAACACTGTTGCTAACTCCTCTGCTCTAAGTAGCGCTTTGCCAGTTACGCGAATGATGTGGTGTTTGGCGGACTTCACCGCGGCTTCCCATAATCCGCCGAAGTGCGGCGCCCGCGGTGGTATAAAGATGAAGCTTCACCCTTCGTTTGCTGCGAGTTTCTGCAGCTCTGGGCCCATTGCTAGAAGTGCATTTAGCTGTCAAAGCTAAAGGTGCCCATTTACGCGATCTAATTTTTAAATATTAGCTGAAACAAATCCCCTTGGACCAAAATAAATTATTTTTGAAATGAACAAAAAACATTGTTTTCTTTTGTTCTTTTTTTTTAGAAACAAATAGGTCAACTTTAAATGGCCTACCCTGTAGTTGAAAATGTGGCGAAATTATCACGAGTAACCAATGCGATATGAGATGGTGCATTATCACACTGCTTTGTTTAATAAATTCAGTCATAGTATAAATCGAAGAATTCATCTTTTAAGCCTCACAAAACGATGCGTATCTCAAATACTAATAAATATTTTGACGTGAAATTTAGCACCGATGTCACTTATAGAAAAAAACATTTACCGATCCGAAAAATTCGCGAAGTATAATTTAAAAATTCGCCTTTCAATTTGATCACACTAGTATGTATGAATGCCACCGCTATAAAAGCTTAGTCGCGCGGTCGATCCACTTCGGACTATTTTGCTGGAATATAGACAATAAATGAATGTATCTTTGCATATGTTCTTTAAATCGTATAGCAAGTAATTCAACCCAAATAAAAGTTTTTTTTCAAAACAAACAAAGTCTTTTCTAGAACTAAATCCATTTTTTTAATTTTTCAGTAAATAATATTAAAAAGTCTTAAGCGTTTTTAAGACACGAAAAGTACTTAAATTGGGATGCGCGATTAGAAACTAAAAGAGACACACCAACTGCCTGTCTCGAAATCGAAAGGTTAAATACCGATAAATTAAAACACGTGCGTACTGTCTCACGGTTCAATTTCAAGAGAGCGTTCTTTATTTCTTAATCAAACTGCTAAGCCTAAATCTTAAACTAACGGCTTAATCTAGTTGTAATATAAGTATATGTTACCAAAGGGATAAGTACTTATCTTTCGTCAAACATTGTACTAGCTTATGTTAAGATAAGTATTAAGGTAAGTAATAGATTAATATTAAAAATGCATCCTTAAGGTAAGTAATTTACGTAATAGAATTTCATAAATTAATTTTTATAAGGTAATATTCAGTATTTCACCATTCATTTGATTATTACTGTTTTAGGTATAAATCTGTCGCTTGACGCAACACCGACCACCTTGACAGGATCAGATTCCTTCAATTTCCAGTGGAAGCACGGCCAGTTTGTGGATGGGACGCTGAATTGTGCCCATCGTGGTTGCTACCTCTGCGACTCGTACCTTGCCGTCTTGCCCTGCGAGGGTTGCGAGTTAACGACATAGCCTCGCTCCGGGTCACACACACTCACATACATCTTATCTCCTAATATACATTCCGAACAAAGGCGAACTATGTATGTAAACCGATAGAACTCGCTTTGACATGCACTATCAGTCGAACAATAGAAATGAACATGCATTATCTAGAAAGGCATTCTCAACACGTAAACAACAAACATCTGGCAATGGAATAATCCACTGCGATAACCAACTCCGCATCTCAAGTAATAGCAAGATAGCAGATATCGAATTACGACAAAGAAGTCGCATGCAGATAACAGCAGCCGCATTCCATTAGTATAAATAGCTGTAAGATCTTATATTAAAAATTAGTTCTTAAGAATATCAATAAAGGCACGCATTTCGGCGTATAAATAAAATTGTTTAAATTCTTGAACTCATATCGTGTAAACGATATTAACTGGGGGCTCAACCAGTCTGTAAGCCATCTCTATCCATTGAATAAAACGATAGAAAAAATTCCACGGGAAGTAGGACTTCCAGCACTAGATCTTTGAAAAAGGTGCTTAAAATTGAACAAAGATAAAATTAATATTCCTGCAAAATCTGGAAAAGAATAACGGATAAGTCTTGATATATAGATAAAACAGTCAAGCAACGTTTTATCAACGGATATCCCAACACGCTAGAATCTCAAAAAAGGAGACAAAAGCCGTTCAATTTGCGTCGTCCCCTATTGAACACCGACGTCAAGATGACAACACAAGAAATGGCAAGCTTGAGAGCACAAATCGCTGCTCTGACCACAACGCTCACTGAAACTCAACAAAGATTGAATTCGTTGGAAACCCACGCAACTCCTAACGTCACAGTCACAAACCAATACCAGGACTGTACACCAAACATCACAGATGAATCACAAATAAACTTAGAAATATTCAAAACCTTACCAGTCTTCACAGGCGATATGAACCATTATAGGTCATGGAGAAAACGCGCCTGGACGCACATGGAAAACATCAAGAATTACGCTACTACACCCATGTACTACACGGCACTCTCGATTGTACATTCCAAAATTCAAGGAGAGGCGGCCGATATTTTAATAAACCACAACACCAAATTCAACTTTTATTCCATAATAAACCGTCTCGATTATACTTATGCGGACCAGAGACCTCTGTATGTTTTGCTCGAAGGAATGAAAAGAATAAAGCAAGGAAAAAGGACTCTGGCAGAGTTCCATTCCGAAGTCAGCAAGTCACTTAATCTTGCACTCACTAAAGTTGAGATGGATAATCATGGACCAGGAAATCCATCAGCTATGATTGAATATGCAAACCAGGAAGCTGTGAGGACATTCATTCTCGGTCTAAACAGCAAATATACCAGCGGCACCCTCTACAGTCACAATCCGAAGGACTTAGAAACCGCTTACGCTATCGCGAGTACGATATACCACGATAATATAAACTCACAATTCGACGTTCCGCAATACAATCAGCAGAGACAATATAATACATCACAGTACCAAAACTCAAGCAGAAGACATTACGAGGAGCCACAAAGGTACAAACCTAACGTACAGGTGCAATACAATCAGACAGCACCCCGGCAACAGCATCAACCAATGGACGTAGATTCATCACAACAATACACGAGATCCGCAAATCCCAATAGGGATCATTCCAAACCACAACAAAACAGCTATAACCGTCAATTACAAGGGCTACCTCCAAATAATCAATTTCGCGGTAACCCTCAAAAAAGAGAACGAAATCCTTCATCTCATAATTCCCACGTACAACAGAAATGTCAACGTGTAAACCAGACACGCGACGAAGAACTAAAATCGCTTACACCAGAATACGAGAACGATGATTACGAAACAGGCAGCGCTTTTTTAGGCGCATGAACGATTTGCCGTGTCTGCAACGCCACTGCAGGGATACAGGCAAACTTATTAACATCCTGATTGATACTGGAGCAACAAACAACTATATAAGTACAAAATGTAACTTAGGTAAGTCTATTCAAATTAAACCTGTAAAAGTGAAAACTCTTCATGGTTACTCAATAACCAAATCAAAAAAAATAATTACATTGTTAGAACATAATCTCACATTTTTTGAAACTGATGCATTAAAAGAATTCGATATGCTTCTGGGTGAACAGGGTCTTAGGAAAATTAAAGCAGAAATCAACCTTTTCGAGTACACGCTCAGTTATAAATATAGGGCCAAGAAAGAAAGTGAATCTATGCAAAAAATAAATTATACGGTTAATAGTGAAAAATATAGAGCAGAAATCGAAGAAATTATGCAAAGAAATGAAGACACAAATGAAGTGCTACCATATACTACCACGGTACAAGCTACCATTAGAACGAAATCCGAAGATCCTATTTGGACCAAGCAATATCCGTACCCTATGTCGGATAGCGATTTCATTAACAAAGAAATTAACAAACTTTTAGAAAATGAAATAATTCAACCCAGCAAAAGTCCGTATAACTCTCCCATTTGGACAGTCGCAGAAAAAGGTACCGATGAACAAGGGAAACCTAAGCGCAGAATGGTCGTAGACTTTCAGAAACTTAACAATCAAACTGTTACAGATAGATACCCCATACCTGATGTGGCTATGACCATACAAAATTTAGGAAACGCAAAAGTATTTTCAACTCTAGACTTAGAGTCTGGTTTCCATCAGATCCTTATTAATAAATCAGACAGGGAAAAAACGGCTTTTAGTGTAAATGGAGCTAAATACGAATTTCTTCGTATGCCATTCGGCCTGAAAAACGCCCCATCTATTTTTCAAAGATGCGTGGATGATATCCTTAGACCATATATCGGGAAGTTCGCGTACGTCTATATAGACGATGTTCTCATTTATTCTTCCTCTCCTGAAGAACATATCGAACACATCCGCATAATCATAAATGCCCTTCACCAGGCCAATATGAAAATCTCTAACGAAAAATCTCACTTTTTCAAAGACTCTGTTGAATACTTAGGGCATATAATTAAATACAACAAGATTACAGTTGACCCAACAAAAATACAGACTATTAAAAATTTCCCTATTCCTACAACACTGAAGGAACTCAGATCCTTCCTAGGTCTCGCAAGTTACTATAGAAAATTTATAAAGAATTTTGCAGCCATCGTCAAACCACTAACTACGTTCCTCAGAGGAGAGAACGGTGGCATATCAAAGAATCAAAGTGCAAAAATAAAAATCACTTTAGACGAACCTGCACTAAAAGCACTGAACATAATAAAAGAAGAACTACAAGCCCAGGTCGAACTCTTCCAACCAAATTTTAACAAACCTTTCGAATTAACCACAGATGCTAGCAATTACGCTATAGGAGCCGTATTATCCCAAAACCAAAAACCCATATCATTTATTTCACGAACGCTCAGTGAAACAGAACAGAATTACTCCACAAATGAGAAAGAGTTACTCGCAATTGTATGGTCACTACAGAAACTACGCAACTACTTGTATGGTATAGCAGATTTAACAATATACACCGACCATCAATCTCTAATATTCTCCATATCAGAAAAAAACCCCAATACATAATTAAAAAGATGGAAAAATTTCATTGAAGAATATGGTGCAAAAATCGTTTACAAACCCGGACATCAGAACGTGGTCGCTGATGCCCTTTCTCGTCAGCAAATAAACAACACTTTAAATTCTGATGACTCCCAACATTCAGCACAAAGCTCACCAACACAAAGACTCAAACGAGTAAAAAAAACCAGTAAACTCCTTTAGAAACCAAATTATTGTAAAACGGTCAGATCAGAACCCCATCGAAATATTCTCACAAAACATATTTTCTAACAGCCGACACACGATCTTTTTTAATACGAAAACTATATTACTAGATAGACTAAAAAATGTAATTAGACCAAAGATAACTAATGCTATACAAATAGACGAGCAAATGTTATTTTACGTCGAAAATGACATTATCAACACATTTCCAACTGTATCGATTGTACTAGCGCAAAAATTGGTGGACGATATTACCGAAACCGAACAACAAGAACAGATCATACAAGACACACACAGACGTGCTCACAGAAACTACAAAAACAACGCACAGGAAATCTCGCTCAGATACTACTGGCCAAACATACGTGACGCTTGTAAAAAAGAAGTACAAAACTGCGAAATCTGCCTCACAAACAAGTATGAACGCCGACCAAATAAACAACCAATAGGATCAGCACCGATACCGAACAAAGTAGGCGAATACATACACTTAGACTTATTTTTTATGAGCAACAATATGTACATTAGTTCAACCGACAAATATTCCAAATTCTGCCATTTGAGACAAATACCATCAAAGAAAGACACATACAAATATGTTGACGAGATACTGTCACAAATATACCCAAACGCAAAGTTTGTAGTGACTGATAACGAGTCAACATTTACTGGCATATGTGCACAACAAATATACAAGCGATTACAAATAACGCATACCAAAACTCCAGCCTATCATTCGACAACAAACGGTCAAGTTGAAAGAACGCATAGCACAATTATCGAACTCACAAAAGTTTTAGCGCATCAACACAGTTCGGCTCCTGACGATCAGATATTTGAAGCAGTCCGACAGTACAACAAAACAATCCATTCGGTAACCAACCACAAACCCGAGGACGTGTTTTTCAATCAAAGGGAATATCCTGGCATCAAAGAGCGTCTTCAACAAAACCAGCAGAGAGTTTTGCGATACCATAACCGTAATCGGAAACAGCTCAAATACAAAGAAGGAGAGGTAATATATTCAAAAACGCATAGACGAAACAAAAACGGAAAAAAATACGTGAAACATATAGTAAAAAAAGACAACGGAGAAACAATAACGACCAATAAAAAAGTAATTATCCATAAAGACAATATCAGAGCAAAAGCATGTACGGAATAGTATTTACCTTACTTTTCTCTATCGCACTTTGCGACAATATTATAGATTTAAGCCATAGGAAATATGTACTAGTAGAAACTGATCCTGTTTACATTTATCAGGACACAGCTTTCTTGTATCACATATCCAATCTCTCAAAAATATTGGCGCCATACGAAAGTATAATGAAATCATCATTCAATCTAGAAGACCAACCCCAAACTCAAATTTTAGTAAACAAAATCGAAACTCTGAAAACTCAACTCATTCCCAATATTTATAGATCCAAAAGATCACTTAACTTTCTTGGTTCCATGTTAAAATTCATCACGGGCACACCAGACCACGATGACCTTGTGGAAATAAAAACTTCACTTAATTTGCTAATAGAGAATAATAATAAGCAAAAATTAATTAATTCACAGTTCGAAAGAATACTCGGAAGCCTTGATCCCAAAGCAATAACCGAAAACATTGTTATATCAGAAGTTTATAATGAACTCAAATCAATAACTAACACTATAAATTTTGCAAAAACTAATAATTTCTATTCTGGCACATTAAATTTGAAAGACGTGTACGATTTAATAAACCATGAAAAGTTAGATCTTCCAATAATTAATATATTAGAATATGCCGACATTCATATATGTTACCTACAACAAACAATTATAACAATATACAAATATCCTATCCTTGAAACTAAATGTAGCTTATTTAATGTATATCCTTTAGCATATAAGCATGGTAAAATTAATTTAGACCCTAAGATCGCAAAGTGTAACGATTATCAAAGAATATCTAAATGTAGAAATTATATGGGTAACTTTATTTGTAAATCAGAACCCGCTGACAATTGTACTATAAAAATATTAGAAGACAAAACAGCACAATGCGAAACAACCCACGAAAATAATGCTCCACTTCGCATCCTAGAGAATGGATACATTTTGACAGATTACCAGCATACTTGGAACAACATGCATATATCAGGCCCTAAATTGATACACTTCAATGAATCCACGAACATCGATAACATGACATATTACAATCATCAAAGACAACTCAGAGAAATAATACACAATCAACACAACGAAAAACTTGAAGTACTCCGTATCCTTTCTTCAAACTCAATATACAAATTCAGCAATATCCAAACACTCTCAACATTTTTGATACCTATTGTAGAAAATCCAGTACATTTTACGTTCTTCATCATAATAGGATTCCTTACTTTAGTAGTCACCACTTACGGTATGGTACACCTCTGCCGATATCGCGTAAATAGAAGAATGCTTCACAGACAAAGGCAAATTGACGAAATATACGAAGTCGAATTGAATCGTCTTCAACAACAACAATCTGTAGCAGCATAGCGAGGACGCTCCGTTTTAAGAAGGAGGGGAGTTAACGACATAGCCTCGCTCCGGGTCACACACACTCACATACATCTTATCTCCTAATATACATTCCGAACAAAGGCGAACTATGTATGTAAACCGATAGAACTCGCTTTGACATGCACTATCAGTCGAACAATAGAAATGAACATGCATTATCTAGAAAGGCATTCTCAACACGTAAACAACAAACATCTGGCAATGGAATAATCCACTGCGATAACCAACTCCGCATCTCAAGTAATAGCAAGATAGCAGATATCGAATTACGACAAAGAAGTCGCATGCAGATAACAGCAGCCGCATTCCATTAGTATAAATAGCTGTAAGATCTTATATTAAAAATTAGTTCTTAAGAATATCAATAAAGGCACGCATTTCGGCGTATAAATAAAATTGTTTAAATTCTTGAACTCATATCGTGTAAACGATATTAACTTGCGACGACGCGCCTTAGTACCCACTGCTGCGGTGGCACGTTGTCCTCGTGGACGAAAACGAGGTCGTTGAGCTGCATGTTGCGTTTGGGGACAGCCACTTGTTGCGCTCCTGAACGCCCGTCAGGTATACTTTGGACCACTGTCGCAAGAACTGTTGCTTGAGACAGCAAACAAGTTGCCATCTCTCGCAACGAACTGGATCCACTGGCACCTTCTCTGGGGGTAATGCCCGCAGGGAGCATCCTATTAGTAGATGCGCTGGTGTTAACTCCTCGCCGCCGTTGGGAACTTGGCTCAGGGGTACTAGGGAGCGAGAGTTGAGGATGGCCTCCACTTCGGCCAACACTGTTGCTAACTCCTCTGCTCTACGTAGCGCTTTGCCAGTTACGCGAATGATGTGGTGTTTGGCGGACTTCACCGCGGCTTCCCATAATCCGCCGAAGTGCGGCGCCCGCGGTGGTATAAAGATGAAGCTTCACCCTTCGTTTGCTGCGAGTTTCTGCAGCTCTGGGCCCATTGCTAGAAGCGGCTCCTTCAATTCGCACAGCTTGCGATCGGCGCCAACGAAATTGGTGGCGTTATCGCTGAATGTCTTCGTCCTTTAGGGCGAAATAAATGAATTAGAAGATAGGACCGAAACTAATTCTAAATGTACTGCTTTGGAAGTAAAGCAAACGAAAACTGCAATATATGTTTTTACGGGTGGCCGACCGCGTATTTTTAACGTTGTATATACCGGACCACAAAAATTTACGCCACATATAAGAAAGGGCGAAGTGCTCGAAGTCTTTCAACTGGCAAATTTCCCATTATTTGGTTTTGCAACTTCGGCTTGTAATGAAAACAACGTATACAGTTTCTTACGGTTCTACTGCAAGCTTCTCGGGCGTTCTCGAAAAAACGCAACCAACGCTTTAGCCCCAGCGTGGTGATTTCGAATGTGCATTAACCGTAAATACGTCATAACGAAACGCGAACTTTTATTTAATGAAAGCGGAAATTTGGCATCGTATGGGAGAGATTAAATGTAAATGTAGGCGACCTCTTACTCGGATTAATTTGAACGACAGCGACATATCCGAGTACTCATGCAAAAACGAGTTGAGTTTTTGCAAGTTTGTGGGTAGGGTGGTGCCTTTATGCAATTTTTGAATAACATCCGAAAATTCTGATTGTTGGACCACCTGTGCAGTTTTTAGAAAACTCAAGTTTTGCTCTTCTGAAGTCAGAAGAAGTCATTTTGGTGGTCGCCTGATCCATCGCAATATATATGCGACCACATGAAGCAATTTTTTTAAGAGAAGAGAAATTTTCAATAAGGTCCAATATTGAATTTTTCTCGGTAGTCGAAATTAATATAAATGTATTTTTCTTCTTCTCTAATGCTTCGTTTTCTGGTGAGAGCTGGAAGTGGTTATTAATAGGCCATAATGCAGGGTCTTCTAGGAGGAAATGTGGACCGCCAAGCCATATCGAATTATTCAATTCCTCCACGTTACAACCCCGAGACACTCGATCCGCAGTTTTTTCAAATTTTTGGTACATGTCGCCAATGTACTTTCTCAGTCAACTCCTGGATTTTGGACACTCTGTTTGTGACGAAGGTTTGTAGTGAAGATGGATGTGTTTTAATACAATGCAACACGATTCCAGAGTCTGTCCAAAATGTAATACTTTCGAAATGTCGGCTCAAGGCGAGCAGAAACCGACACTATGTTTCCTTTAGTGGCTCGCAGATCATTAAAATTGTCATCTAAAACAAATCGAAACAAATCCTCTTTCAGCAACCAATGGATTCCTAACGTTTTGTCATTGAAGCTTAATGACTTTTCGGGCATTCACTGTCGAAAAATTTAGTGTGGTTCGAAAACCACTTCGTTAAGGTGAATCCTTCCGTGTTTAAAATTTTAATTACCTCACTTCTCAAAAGATCTAGAGACTCAAAATTTTCGGACCTTGTTAATAAATCATCAACACAAAAGTCTTTTTTGATGGCCAATGAACCGAGTGGATATTTCATTGTATTGGCATCACTGAGCATTTGCAAACATCGTGTTGCGAGAAATGGCGCAGGCAGGGTGCCGTATGTTACGGTGTTAAGACGAAAAATTTGTATTCGCTCTGAAGGATGCTCTCTTTACACAATAAGTTGACAATTTCTGTCTTCTTCATGCATAATTATTTGACGGTACCTTTTAGTAAAGTCCGCTGTTAGTGCATACTTGTGCACATTTTAGTAATGACCGCTGTTAGTGCATACTTATGTAAGCGAAAACGAAAAAGAGTTGAATATAATTCTTCGTGGATGGTTGGACCTACCATCAAAAGTTCATTTAACGCTACTTGAGTTGAAGATCGACTCGAGGCATCAAATACAACACGTAATTTTGTGTTGTGCTCTCGGGCCTTAAAACGCATTGATTCATTCACTTGGGATCTAATTGCTCGTTGGGCTCATGTGACCCAATGCTCTACAAGGTGTGTACAAAAAGTATCGCAAATTTTTTGTTTTTCAAAAATTATTTATTTATTCATGAACATCTACTTTGTCCCCTTCAAAGAAATCCTCATGAGATATTATACACTTGTGCCAACAGTTTTTCCAATCTTCGAAGCACTTCAAAAATCATTTTTTTTTTATCTTCTTCAGCTCCTCCTTCGATGCCGTCTTTATCTCTTCAAGAGAAGCGTAACGTCGTCCTTTCATGGGCCTCTTCAGTTTAGGGAACAAGAAAAAGTCACAGGGGCCAGATCTGGGGAATACGGTGGCTGCGGCATCATTAGTGTGTTGTTTTTGGCCAAAAAGTCGCGCACAAGCAACGATGTGTGTGAACAGGGGCGTCATCGTAGTGCAGAAGCCAATTTTTGTTCTTCCACAAATCCGGGCGTTTCTGGCGGATTGCTTCGCGCAAATTCCGCATTACTTGCAGGTAATATTCCTTATTGACCGTTCTTCCCTTTGGCAAGAACTCATGATGCACCACGCCCCTGCAATCGAAGAAAAGTTTCAGTTACGATTCGCGATACTTTTTGAACACACCTCGTATATTCATTCATAAAGTCCAGATTTATTTTGCGAAGTTTTGGATCTTGTAATGTCCTTCTCTCCAGTGCCTGAAAACGCCGAACTGCGGTTTCATAGGAGTAACCGAGTAACTTACGGTCAGCTTTAAAAGGTATTATGACTTGAAGCCGCCCTGAAGACAATACTTGAGTTGTATTTACGAAACATTTTTCACACTCTTGTTGTTCTTGTGTGAATTTAATGCCATTTAAGTCCAAAGGTAATTCTTCTAGAGCCCAAAATTTTTGGACTACTGAATCTTTTGACGTAAAATCTTCTTCAGCTTGGCATATTGTGTTATGTAATCTGGGAGGAGAACTTATATTACTGGCGTATTTGCCAGATACAAACCATCCTAAAAGGGTTTTCTCAAGTGTTAGTTGGTTAGGCCAACAGCTAAAAGATCGAAAAATTTTTCAGCACACAAAAGGATATCCACTGTTTAAGATTTGCGGAATTTTCCAGCCACTAACGTTGATGTTATGGTCTGGATGATTTGCCGAAATGCATCGCAATACCCAGAATTCCGCCGAAATTATCATAATTATCTAACCACGACTTTACAAACGCGCTCAGTTTTGACCCCACTTTTGTATTGGAATTGCCAATTCCTATTACACTAAATGTTTTGTGCTGACGTCGAATCTGCAACTTCTGTGCCAAGTCCTCCGTAATAAAGTTGACCTGGGAGCCTGAGTACAGGCGAGTACGGTATGCCCCTTACGCTAGCAATTTAGGCTTAAGGGTACCGATTTGGCAAATTCGAACCTCTGCTTCACCGGAAGCGCCTTGAAGGTGGGACAGGTAGTCAAATGGTGGTCCCTGGATTTGCACTGCTGACAACCAGACTGCCTTGTGTTTGCCGAAACTAGTGCCGATTCGGTCCCATCCACTTGTTTTTGCTTCCCATGACTCGTACCGCCTGTTGGTATGGCCTTCGTCCTTGAGTGTGATGCTCCTTCCGCTGATAGGTGCTGATATCGTCGATGTAGGGTGGTTTGACCGTCCTTCCACAGTGGCAGTTTGTCATAGTTCAGCGCTTCTTCCCATTTGGATCGAGTGGCAGGGTAAACCTTTGTCATTACAATGTGTATGAGTATTGCGTTCGTTATTTGCTTCTCATCGCCCAGAGATAGCAAAGAGTCATAAACAGCAGACACTTCATCAATCTGTGATCGCAATGAAGGCGCGGATGGCTTTGGGATGGTTGGCAGCTCAAAAGTTTAGATATTGTAAATATCAAACATTTATTATCATAAACTTTTTTGAGACTTTCCTATGTTTTCGGGTAATTTTCATCCGACATCTGAAACGCCTTAGCTGTTCCCAAAGCCTCTTCAGATAGACAATTAACCAAATGGTTAAAACTTTCAATATGTGGGATATTTGCATCATAATGAACCAAGCTCTCAAGCAAACCCATAAAATTTTTAGACTCTGAATATTCTCCCTTGAATTTCGGCAAATTCATTTTAGGGAGCCTTGAGCTGTGAGAAGCTACGAAAGATGTTTCGGCACGTGAATTTTTATTTTTCGCTAAAATTGACTTAATTATAGACTTCGTTTCAACGATTATGTCCTCTAACTCCCCTCGGGCCATGTCGTCTTCATCAATGTTTTCAATCTCTGATTGGCACTTCATTAATTTTGCACTATGTGAATTTAAGATATCCAGACGACATTCCAATTCGATTGGATCTAAAGACATTGTCTTTTCGAGAAGGCCCATTTTAATGCCCAAAATGCTACTTTTCGCAACCGTTCTTTGACGTCTTAACGATTTTAAGTCCGTCAACTCCTTACTCGGAGAAATGTTTACGAGAGTTGGCTTTGGCTGGCTCATTTTGCTTGTTTAAATTTCCGAAAAAAAAGACTATAAAGCTTAGCAACAGATATATTAAGAAGCGACAACGAAAACGAAAATATGTATATATATCCTTTCCCAAACATACGAATACCAAACCAATAAGGTGCGAGAAATGAACAATAGCAATAAAGATTGGCAACAAATATATTGGGAATCGGTTACGAAAACGAGAAAAAATAATATCGATTCTCAAGTATACAAAAGCCAAGTCAAAAAAAAAAAAACAATCGCAAAATGAGCAATAGCACAGTAAAGTAATTTAATCGAAAAATGTCCGCACGAAAATCTACAAAAATTGATAAAAAACGACCGATAATTGCAAACGCGTTTCGAAAAAATTGCGAAAAATATGATAGTTTAATTTGCAATTAATAATTTTTTCACCTTTATTTTAAAAAATAAAGGGCTTATTTGTATGTGTTTTCGTTTCGTTACCTGGTGCGTCGGCTGTTTGCCGGCGCTTATAGAAGAAACAGTCAAAAACGCTACTCCCTTCCTTATATTACCTATTTTATGGGCGAGCAATGTAAGTGGACAGTGAAAAACGCTACTCCCTTCTCTCTTTGACGTAGATGACGTGAGAATCTACGACATTTGGATTTTGCCGCAGATAACGTGGCAGCTGATTGCTCTCTTACAACGCAGGGTTGCCAATATCGATATACTGCAGTAATTATAAACTTTTATAATTCAATCTGTTCAATAAGTTTGAAATTTTCTTAAAATAACTCAAAATCAGAGTCGAATGCTATTATTTATAAGTATATCAACTATTTTTAATAGTTTGTTTTCAGTTTTGATATTTTATATTGTAAAAAATTGTAATTGAAAACATAGATGCGTAGAAAATTACATATGCGTATTGAGCAATGGCAACATTGTTCAAATGAAAACAAACTAAGATGGCTGATTTCTGCGTTTTTCCTACGTTCTCCACTGTGCACACATTTTGCCGATAGGGAAGGAAAAGGAAGGAAGGGAGTAGCGTTTTTACTGTTTCTGCTATTACTTTCCTTTGGAAAGGATGCAGCGGCAGCTCATTCCCACGACGGCAGCGGATTGATGACAGCAGCTTTGATGGCAGCAGCGTTGATGGCAGCAGCGCTTTCAGCAGCGGCGGTATGGCCACAACGGGTGCTTATACCGACACTTTTGGCGATTTTTTAACGCGGCACTTGAAACAGTTTTTTTTGATTTTTAACGGGTTTTCCACCGGCTTTTTAAAACTGTTTTTGTTGTTACGTTTAGGACGGTCCTTTCGTTAATCACCTGGTTGAACACTTTGGTACGATTTTTTTGTGGAATTTACTGTACCCAATTTTCTTGTGCGCCTTTTCACACTTTCTATTTATTTCACTCTTTTGTATGTTTGTCACTTGCACATATGCACCTCTTGTTTTTTGTTATTTGTAAGTTTAAAAAGGCAGAGTTGGGTAAGTACTTATTATGCACTATTAATTTTACTTATTATATTTCTTTCTTTTCTTCTTTTTTTTTTGCTTTTTAGGAATCACTGCACCACACTATGTATTCTTTTTTTTTAATTTTCTGTTCACCTTGCGCACTGCGTTTTTGATGTTTCGTATTTGTTCACTGCACTTCTGGCACTTCACTTTTGAACATACAACTATATGCAGCTATGTAATTATGTATTTTGTAAAAATTTTTTATTTATATATTTTTTTTATGTTTTGCCTTATGTTTCTTTTATGTGTTTAGTTTCCAATTGTCTTCACTTCACAAGACCGTAACCGAAAAGGCGTTGACAAGGCAATTGGTACCGAAAATAATACCACAGGTATGTTTTTGTTATTTTTTTTTTTTCAAATATTTTAATGTTATATTTTATTTTTAATTTTTGATTACACGCACAAGTCCCTTCTCGGGCGCCATGAAAAGTCTTAAGCGTTTTTAAGATACGAAAAGTACTTAAATTGGGGAGCGCGATTAGAAATTAAAAGAAACACACCAATAGCCTGTCTCGAAATCAAAAAGTTAAATACCGACAAATTAAAACACGTGCGTACGGTCTCACGGTTCAATTCCAAGAGAGCGTTCTTTATTTCTTAATCTAATTGCTAAGCCTAAATCATAAACTAACGGCTTAATCTAGTGGTAATATAAGTATACCGTTATGTTATAAAAGGGGTAAGTACTTATCTTTCGTTAAACATTGTGCTAGCTTATCTTAAGATAAGTATTAAGGTAAGTAATAGATTAATATTAAAAATGCATCCTTAAGGTAAGTAATTTACGTAATAGAATTTCATAATTTAATTTTTATAAGGTAGTATTCAGTATTTCACAATTCATTTGATTATTATTGTTTTAGGTATAAATCTGTCGCTTCACCCAACAAATATATTGTAACTCATCGCAATCGCATGCCAAAGAGTCGAATATCGACCGCTCGTAGAGTCTGCAAGGACTTCTCAAGTACACGCGTGGGAGTCGAGTATGAAGCGTGTGCAGAACAAAATATTAAAAATATAGAAGCTCACATTAGGCTCACAAAGCCAATGGATATCAACGACTAGAGGTCGCAGTCAAGTTTAAGCTAATAATAAAATACTTACATACATACATAATGTATATGATCCACAAATGGTATGTACAACAGCCAATCAAGTTTTAATTGATAAATAATCACACACATTCTGAACATTTAAAAAAGACATGCGTTGGTACAGTAACCTTTTTCAAATGACGTCTTTTGGCGCGAAAGAAATAAGGGAGTAATATTCTATGCCTACTTTTAATATAGAAGGACAAAAGTATCATCCAATAGGTAGGGCCGGATTTAAATTTTTGGCGCCCTTGGGCATTGGAAAAAATATCGCCCCGTCACCAAAATTTCACTCAAAATTATTTAGATTTGATATTATGTTTTTCAGAAATTAAAATATTTAACGTATGGCAAATAATTTATTATATATAATACTTCAGTATAATATCAAAAACATAGGTTCTTGTTCTTGAAATTACAAGTTTTGCACTGAACTTGACTAATAATTGTATTACAATATTTTTTTTCACAGGCAAAGACGCCTGACTTTTTGAATTGCAACTTGGTCGATTAAATCTTCACAATCTAAACCTTGAAGTATAATACATCTGATTCGATGCATAGAATAGCTAAGCTATTGAGCCTATTTGCACCCATTGTAGAACGTAAGTAGTTTTTAACTCTTTTCAAACAAGAAAACGATCGTTCTGCGCTACAGTTTGTTGCAGCTAAAGAAATAAAAGATAAAGATATCCAATTTCTACGTTCGGAAACTCTGTATAAAGATCGTTTGCACTCAAAAGTTTCAGAATTTCGGAAGGTGAATTTTGTTCCATCGTTTTTCAGTGCAATATCATGGAAGTGCACAAATTCGTCTTCCAATGAGGACTCAAGGTCTGAAGAATAAAAATTTTGTAAACGTTTGGCTCGGTTACGAATCTCTCTATTATCCAAATTGCCAAATTCAATAATAACTGAGAACTTTTCATGAATCTTTTCATATAGATATCAATCTAGATTACAAGATTGACATTAAAAGTGTTTACTCTCAAGTGGTCTCGACCTGACAGTTGAACATCTCTATCCCGTGATTCATCAGCAAGTAATAATCTCTTTCTTTTTCTAGTAACTGTCGTTTTATATTCGCATTAGCAACAGCAATGCTACAATCAACTTTATGCAATCTTTGACTAACAGCACTGAATCGTGAGAGTAAAAAATGCCAAAGTGTCTGCCTAAATGCTGACATAATTTTCTCATTATTGCTGATTACGCATTATTACTTTTATCGATCCGATCGTCCCGAGAGCCTATCAAAAATAGGGGAGGTTGTTAAAATTGATGTAAGAATTTTGATCATTGGAAGGATCTTTGATCTCCTTAAGATCAATATTCACTGGGGGCATCTGGTTGAGATCCAGGCTTGAAGATATGATTATTCTGTTTTGGTACTTTCTCCAGAATTTTGGAAAAATATTATACCGAGAATGATAGTTGCAACGGCTCCAAGTGAAAGAGAGCTATTGGATATCGTGGCTGTCTTCAGAAGATTTATTCTTCGTATGTTATCAATATGAAACTCCTTTAAGGAATGGAGAGAAAGTAATTCAATTCGATTTCTTTCGATTGGTGCTGGTTGCAGGACTGCTGGGATTGCCGGCAGTGGAACCAAATCGTAATTAATGTAAAATTAATGATTTATTTTTAACGTTGAGTTATGGAAATTAATAAGGTGTGTTCCTGATAAATTTTTCTGCATTTCGTTGGCATCTATTACCCCTTGAAAGCCATTAAGTAATATGGTGCCGGGTTTTACTTCTTCGATTTTTTGGACATGTTGGCCGTTTGTTAAAATGCAAGATGAATTTAGGCTATTTACTACTCTAGGTATACAATAGGGTGGGTCGAATCCGGACTTTTTTCGATTCGAGATTTCTAATAGTGCGGAAAATTGCCTTAGTACTTCCTGATTCCAATGCAAGTTTCTGTTTTTGAGATCGGATTGCATCTTCAACCCCAACTCCGGCCTTGAAATTTCGAAAATTCGCCTAACATAGTGAAACTGTCTACCTAGGGCCTGAAATACGCATCTCATGGCAAAATGTATAAAACCAAAGTTATTTGTCATGTCATTTGCTACCGATGTGATTATGGCCGTAGGACGAACGGTTCCCGAGATAGGAGCGAAAATGCGGCGCGCCGCAGCGCAAGGTGAAAATCGGCTTGCGGCCACACTTTTTGATGTTGATTTCGCCGAGTGCTATCACTCACATTCATTTACCTACGCCAAAGGACACGTTCGGATAGGTCTCCACACAAATATCTTTTCATCGAGTTCCTTCACTCTTGTCGGTGATTTCGCCGAGTTCTATCACTTACATTCATTTCTCTGCGCCATACGACACGTTCGGACTGGTCTCCACATAAATATTTTTTCATCGAGTTCCTTTACTCTTGTCGTTTATTTCGCCGAGTGCTATCACTTATATACTCTCAACAGAACACAGAACACATGATGTCTGTATCTAAATTTAAATTTAGGCAGAAATGTCCTGAGTCCCAGTTACCTACTTACCAGGATGTTCTTTTGTGTTATCAGTTTGAAATATTTCGTAAAGGGCGACTCCGAGGCGACAACATATTTCTCTTATAGCGGAACCTGGTTGTAATTACTTTGGCCACGTCACCTCTCCTTCCGGGTCAGCTGCGGATGAGACGCAAGCTATATGGCAACATTTACAAGACAATTCAGTTGATGTGGAACATCTAGAAGTTGTCGGTGCTGATGGCACCATTACGAACACAGGTTGGAAATCGGAAAGAAAGAATAGGTAGGCCATTACAGTGGGTTGTTTGTCTTCTACATTTCAACGGACTTCCATTTCGTGTCTTTTCGAACACATAGATGGTGTCTTAAAGAGTCCAAATACATTCTCTGGCGACATAGGTAAACTGCTCCCTGATTGTGAGAAGTTGCCTGTTGTCAAATTTGAAAGTTTTCCATCCTGCCAATTACCTTCTGAGGTTATTAATCCGACCCAACTTAGCACAGACCAAGCTTATCTCTATAAAATATCAGAAGCTGTTATTTCCGGTCAATGTTCCTCAGATTTAGCGTCGATGCATCCAGGTAACATGTGTGTTCAAATGAGCTATGAGCGTTCTGCAGCATCCGACGTCGCATCACCCCACGTCACATCGCATCACGTCACGTCACAACACCTCATCACACAACAGTTTACAGCACATACCACTACACACACACGCATCAAACACAGTACCTGACACCGCTCACTATTACAACACAACAACCACACGATCATCAACGGACGACTCGGATTAGTCTAACGCGATCACGCTCTTTCTAGTTTCTTCCGCAATGTAAGACGGTCGACCCGCAACGATACATTTGTTTTCTACGGGCGCGGTATTAATACAACAAAGTTTAACAAACATAAAACTTAAAATCAAAAGCGGGCGCGTTATAATCACAGATAAATTAACAAACACATAAATATATACATATATAAAAAGAAAAACCTAAAATCAAAAACGGACGCGTTATAATCACAGATAAATTAACAAACATATATACATATGTCGCAGGACACAACGCTAACGAACAACAAAGGAGAAAGAAACCTAATCAAAAGGGACAGCGCTGGACATACATACATACACATTTATAAAAATTAATAGAGGAACAAACAGGGACGAAAACGAGGATAAGTAAAAAAACAAAAACCAAAACCCCTGGCATAAAATAATGTGAGTCCGTTCCATATATTGTATTAATTTGATATATAAATAAAAATATAAAAATTTAATTATTACGCACATATATATGTATGTATGTTAATTACATTTTAGATGGTATTTCAGGACACCGTTAACTGTTCTTAACAGTTCGATATATGTGTATATATACCAAAAAAATAATAATAATAAGGTAAATGCTCCTAATTACGGCATATTAAGGTAGATTGATGAATATACGCATATTAAAGTGAATCAGAAGTTAGACGGAATGAAGAATTATAAACAAATCGTAAATAAAGCTTTTATTTTTCATATTAACTTGTCAAATGATAGAATTTTTGTACCGTTTTTTTATTATTAATGCTTTTCTGAAAGACTCAATTGGCCCCAATTCCGTGCTAAAATTTTGTCAAAATCCTAATTCCGTGCTAAAGTGATCCTTATTCCGTGCTACATTAGAAAAGGTTCTTATTTCAACTATTCCTAGCAATTTGTTAGTAAAACTCACACAGTTTATACGTGGAACACAACGAAACATTTTTATTCACATAAATCACATAGAAAATTACTTAGTTAGATAAAGTAAAATAACTTCAAATATTTTAATGACATTATTTGTCAGTTATGCATTTGATGCTATATATTTATAAACATAAAATAATAAGTATTTAGTTAGTAAAACTGTATACATTCAATTACTTGTACGTGAAATAAAATAATTTCAATTACATTAATATACATAAAGCCAGTTCAATACTAAATTTTATTTTATTACATATCAGGTATTGAAAATATTCCTCTCCTATTTATAGGCTGAGGAAAATAAATTTTTTTAACTACTTCATCGGCATCGTATTCTAAAATATCTTCATTTTCTGGCCAACGCCATTGTCATGGTATTGATTTGAAATTTTTCTGGATTCCCATTAGTAACTCTTAACACCTGCCCAGGAAATTTCTCGCCTTCATACCTTACTACAACATTGTCTCCTGGATTAAAACTATTATTAATGTTCGTTTTACTTTCAGCTTTGAACCTTGCTTTTCTTTCTTTTTTAAAATTATCTTTTCTTTCTTAATCTTTTTTTCATCATCCAAGCGTCGCTGATATTCAATGTATTCAGAAACAGTGGCGACAGTTGGGGTTTATTTTTTCTTGACAAATTTTTTGTTCGGGTTCACTGGTTGAGGCTCTGGACAGAAAAGAGCATTTTTGAAAGGCGTTGGAAATTCAGATTTTTTTATTTCTATTGCTTTAACTGTGCTTTTTGGTGGAGTTCTCGAATTAATATTAACCACGTCTACATTGTCATTCGCCTCCCTAGGGGGCAACTGAGGTCTAGGTGGATGGTTGACAGTTGTTAGTTAATGTTAATGGCTTGAGCTACTGGGCAAGGTATACTGTCCAATATATAAACCGTGCTTGGACTTCACGGCACAAGATGGAGTCATGTTTTCGATATTCAATAAACAGTCGTTGTTAGCTAAAATACTCGTAATATTAAGATCGGAAATAGAAATACTTGCAATGCGGCTGCTTGTTTGCTCATTCTTAACAATTCTCCAAAAGTAAAATAAGTTTTCGTCTTTAACATCATCCTTCCAAGTTCCGCTGCACTCAATAAACAGTTTACGGTTTTCAGCCGGCAACCTTTTCTCAAACCTTTGTAAAAACTCTTCGGAATTAGTTTCGAGTGTTTTTGTTGCTTCATAGTTCTCTGAAATTTCTGAGATATTCATGTTTGGTACACTGATTATATTAGATGTGTCTCTGTTGCAGCAAGTGCGTCAAGTTTGGAAGAAGCGCTATAAGTATGATTCCTTGCTTCTTGCAAAACTCAATAAGATGCAGCGACAAATGTGACGTGTGCCCATCCAAAAATAGTACGATTGGGAGTTGTATATTTTCTTTCAGGATGAAGGGATAAAAGGCATTTGTTATATATTCATAAAATGTTTCGGAGGTCATCTAGTCTGAATCCGACTTTCCAATAGCCCAATCAGAAGGAAATTTGGAAATTATGTTTAAAGCGGTCATCTAGTATTTTAAATGCGAAACGAACCAACTACAATGTTTTGGGTTGCACCTGTCGCATTAAATAATGCTCATAATTGTAAAAAAAAAAATATTATAGTTAAAAAGAAGTATAAAAATTTTAGATGTCGATACCAAATATCAAACGTTCCACATGCAGTATTCAACCAATGCCTCAGTGTAAGTATTAACTACAATAAAAATATAATGGGTTGTCAATTTATTGAATCAATTCGTGTGGCACCCATACATCCAGCTTCTTAGTGACTCCAAGCTTCTTAACGGTTTGATGACTACTATGCCGGTCTTTTTCGACCAATTCAGCGATTTTATCGCAGTTTTCGACCACAGGCCTTCCGAAGCGTGGCGCATCTTCGACTACCTCTACACCAGAACGAAAACGTTGAAACCATCGTTATCGATGGAAATAGAAACTCTATCGGGTCCATAAACTGCACAAATTTTATTGGCGGCTTGAGATGCATTTTTGTATTTATCGTAGTAGTACTGTAAAATATGCCGTATTTTCTCTTTATTTTGCTCCATGTTTGCGACGCTATAACTCACGAACGACTTAAAAGAAACGACAATCAATCAAACACGTGTTATCGCGTGAAATGAGCTTTCCAAAAAGATACAGCGTGACCCGATGCGATGAATAAAACTAAAACTACGCGCTTTCAGCGCCAAATAGCGCAAATACCGCAACACTTTTTTGACAACCTAATATTTGTCACTTATGTGCTCACCATTGGTATTTCAAGATTTCTATGTATATTCTCGTTGCGCATGTACCACGATGCATCTGTTAGGTCTTGAATTATCATTTTTGGAGTAATATTATCCTGTCCTGATGCCTTTTTGGGATCTAACTCTTTTATGATTCTGGTAACTTCAGAAGGGGAGCGATTCAACTGCCATTCCCGTCTAGCTCGCCTTTTCTCATTTACAAGTTTCTCTATTTCATTATTGGTGATCTTTCTAAAACCAAATGGTTTATTGTTTCTAAAACCAAATGGTTTATTGCTGTGTTACCAATACAGCTGTATTAGTTAACATCATTAAATTCTCTTATCTTATCTTTTATCAATGTCTCTTCCTTTACTTATTTTGCAATAAATATTTATGGGGCTTTTTCCATACTTCAGCCAGTTAGTTTTATGTGATGTTAGAGAAACTTTTGGTTCAAATATCATGGAGTGTTCGTATAATTTTATTGGTACAGGTGAATGATCAGTTGATAAGCCTGCCATGCCACCATGCGACTAATATTTTTGGACTAAACTTAGGTTGATTCTACAGAGTATTAAATGAAACCAAATAGATCAAATTCTCCTCGTTATAATTTTTTTGCTGATGCAATCTTAAGACTGACTATGAAAGAAAAAATCATAGTAAGTCGGTAACTTCAAAAAATGCTATATGGATTGCGGAAAGTGAGTACGTTTAATTTAAATTATATCAGTATCAAAAATATTCTTTTTTATTCACTTTTTTTTTTAGGTTTAAGTAATGACAATAACTGTAATAAGACACTTATGGTAAGAAATTTAAGAACATAAAATATTCTCTTATACAACATATCACATTCGCGTAAATTGCGGGAACTCCCGTCATTCATGTTTCCTTCAATAAAATAATTGCGGGAATTCCCGCGCTATTTGAATAGGGCTTTTCAACCGTCAAAAATGGTTCACTTCTTTCACTGCACATTTTTAGTGTTGGTAAAGTCGTGAACTACCATCCCTGACAGGCCAACCGCAATTCAAAAAAAATTTAATTTGGGGAATCCCCATTCAAAGTTAACGTTGCAGTCATTTGTTGTTTGTTGAGGGGAAGTTTCAATAAAACGAAATGCGGGACAAAAGTGCATAAGAAATTTATGTGGTTGAAATTAATTGATTCTCTGAGTGTGACAAATGGGAAAGTTTGTTTTTCTTGCAAAACTAAAATAAATAAAATTTTTGCCTAAGTTGTACATGGTATTTTGTAATAAAATATGGCTAATAAAATATTGCAAAATTTTGTGGACGAAATATTTGGTGATTAAGAAGACGAATATTCATTAGACGAGGAGAAGTTTAGTTCCAGTGATAACGATGAGAGTGAAAATAACACAACATATCAGGAAGATTCCATCTACGAGGATAATAATACAACAAGGGAAAGCGAGCTCGGTATGGTGTAAAGTTTTACGAACTAACCACAAAGGATGGGTATATTTTAAATGTAAAAATATATGCTGGAAAAGATATTGGTGAAGAGATCACAGGATCCAAAACAAAAGCTGTAGTTTTAAAACTTATGGCTCCATACCCCAATCGTGGTCATCATTTGTATATGGATAATTATTATAACAGCGTTGATTTGCCCAATACGCTACTGCCATTCTACTGGCACTTTACGTTCCAATCATAAGCCGAGCCCTAAATGTATAATCAGTAAGAAACTGAAAAGAGGCGAGTATATTTGGCGAAGAACAGGAAATGTTTATGTGCCAAAATGGAAAGACAAACGTGACGTTCTGTCCATAACTACGGCATATCACCCACGTCTAATCGAAATTACTAATAGAAGAGGCCAAAAGAAGATGAAACCAATAGACGTTGCTGCTTATAACGAGAACATGGCAGGAATTGATCGGGCCGACCAATTATTGTCGAATTATTCAAGTCCCAGAAAAACAATTAGATGGTACAAAAAGGTTTTATTTCACATACTGGACATGGCTGTATGGAACTCATTTTTCATATATGTACAAACAGCTTCATCCGAACTGCTCCTTTCTAGATTATAGTAAGCTTGTTCAATCTACAAGTCAATATTACTGAAGGCAAGGATTTGGTAAATCTCGTAACATCTCGCGGTCGCCCTCTAAAAGCGCAAAGTGCGACTTGTCCAATATACATGAGTACCCATCACTTCCCGGAGAAAATTCCCTACCCTTTTGGACATAACAATCAAGGAAAAAACAAAAGTTACCAAAAGAGATGTAAGGTGTGTTCAGAAAACGGAGTCTGGAAGGAGACAAGCTTTCAATGCAAGAACTGTCCTGACAAGTCAGCGCTATGCCCCGCCGAATGCTTTGAAATATATCATACCAGAAAATAATATTTGTCTTTAATAATAAGTTGAAAAAATAAAAATATTTCGGGAAAATAAAGAATTTAGAATTAAAAATAAAGAATTAAGAATTAAAGAATTAATTTAAGGAATTCCCGCAATTTCTTCCGCACATATAAAAATGCTCTTGAAAAATTAAATGCGGAAATTCCGGTAATGGCGGGAATTCCCTAATTTGTTCAGACTATTTAAAAAATTAACCTGTAGAAAAAAGCGGAAATTCCCGCTCTTCA
>CM050324.1:1142637-1163178 GCA_027475135.1 Bactrocera correcta
AACTTCGTCATTTTCGTCTCAAAGTTGGATCTGTCATTATCATGTTATCCAATCTTCATGCGCCGAAACTGTATAATGGAACCCGATTGATTGTAACGCAGCTATCGAATACAAGGGGCAGACCGCTTGATTCTACGAATTCCTTTGAGTTCCAACGATTTGTCATTTCAGTTCAAACCTATTAAGTTTCCAGGGAAAATTGCATTTGAAATGACAATTAACAGGACACAATGATAGTCGCTAGAAGTGTGTGACATAAATCTGGAAATGCCATGCTTTTCACACGACCAGCTATATGTTTACACACCGAAACAAACTACGCTACATTGAAAAATAATGTGGATAAATTGTAAATAAATGATTTTTAACACAATATAAATTAAATTTTCATTTCAATTTAATACACATAATTTCACGCAGGACAACGCCTGCCGGGTCAGCTAGTTTGAAATATACATATATGTATACATATATATACATATAAATACTTCCTAATATTGAATTACATACCATTTTAATGACATATATAATTATTACGAAAACCAGGAGGATCTCGAAGCTAAGAGGGGAGGAGTAATATATCATATCACGTTCGCGTTCATAGCCATGGCGGCATAACGGCAGTTCATTTAGAAGAATTCTGTAATCTTATATTAAGTATAAAGTCGATTTTCTTGTATATACACATTTAGAAATCGATATCGAAATGCTTCAAATCATTAGTTTAACATATTTAAGTTAATAAACCTTCTTTAACGAACTGAAGTTGGCATAAAGCCATGGCGGCATAACGGCAGTGCATTTGGAAGAATTCCGTAATCTTATATTTAGGTATTAAGTCGATTTTGTTGTATATACTCATTTAGCAATCGATATCGAAATGCTTCAAATCATTAGTTAAACATATTTAAGTTACTAAAGTTTCTTTAACGCACTGAAGTTAACATAAAGCCATGGCGGCATAACGACAGTGCATGTAGAAGAATTCCGTAATCTTATATTTAGGTATAAATTCGATTTTCTTGTATATACACATTTAGCAATCGATATCGAAATGCTTCAAATCATTAGTTTAACATATTTAAGTTAATTAACCTTCTTTAACGTATTGATGTTGATATAAAGCCAACAAGGCACAACGACAGTACATTTAGAAGAATTCCGTAATCTTATATTTAGGTATAAAGTCGATTTTCTTGTATATATGCATTAAGCAATCGATATCGAAATGCTTCAAATAACTGGTTTAACATATTTAAGTTAATAAACCTTCTTTAACGAACTGAAGTTAACATAAAGCCATAACGGCATAACGGCAGTGCATTTAGAAGAATTCCGTAATCTTAAATTTGGGTATAAAATCGATTTTCTTGTATATACACATTTAGCAGTCGATATCGAAATGCTTCAAATCATTAGATTAACATATTCAAGTTAATAAACCTTCTTTAACGAACTGAAGTTGGCATAAAGCCATGGCGGCATAACGGCAGTGCATTAAGAAGAATTCCGTAATCTTATATTTAGGTAAAAAGTCGATTTTGTTGTATATACACATTTAGCAATCGATATCGAAATGCTTCAAATCATTAGTTTAACATATTTAAGTTAATTAACCTTCTTTATCTTCCTGAAGTTTACATAATGCCATAACGATATAACGGCAGCGCATTTGGAAGAATTCCGTAATCTTATATTTAGGTATAAAGTCGATTTTGTTGTATATACACATTTAGCAATCGATATGGAGATGCTTCAACCCATTAGTTTAACATATTTAAGTTAAATATGTTGAAGTTGGCATAAAGCCATTGCGGCATAACGACAGTGCATGTAGAAGAATTCCGTAATCTTATATTTAGGTATAAAGTCGATTTTCTTGTATTTACACAATTAGCAATCGATATCGAAATGCTTCAAATCATTAGTTTAACATATTTAAGTTAGTAAACTTTTTTTAGCTTACTGAAGTCTACACAAAGCCTTAACGGTATAACGGCAGTGCATTTAGGAGAATTTCGTAATCTTATATTTAGGTGTAAAGTCGATTTTCTTGTATTTACATATTTAGCTATCGATATCGAAATGCTTCAAATCATTAGTTTAACATATTTAAGTTAATAAACTTTTTTTATCTTACCGAAGTCTACAAAAGCCTTAACGGAATAACGGTAGTGCATTTGGAAGAATTCCGTAATATTATATTCAGGTATAAAGTCGATTTGCTTGTATATACTCATTTAGCAATCGATATCGAAATGCTTCAAATCATTAGTTTAACATATTTAAGTTAATAAAGCTTCTTTAACGCACTGAAGTTAACATAAAGCCATGGCGGCATAACGGCAGTGCATGTAGAAGAATTCCGTAATCTTATATTTAGGTATAAATTCGATTTTCTTGTATATACACATTTAGCAATAGATATCGAAATACTTCAAATCATTAGTTTAACATATTCAAGTTGATTAACCTTCTTTAACGTATTGAAGTTGATACAAAGCCATGGCGGCATAACGACAGTACATTTGGAAGAACTCCGTAATCTTATATTTAGGTATAAAGCCGATTTTCTTGTATATATGCATTAAGAAATCGATATCGAAATGCTTCAAATAACATTTCGACACATCAGCCTTCATTGCCGAGGACACTTTAAATCGTTTTCGATAAGAATTGGAAATAGGAAAATTCCGACTGATACTTCCAGGCGTTTGATACCAATTCTACGTGCCGTTTTTCAATTTTAGCAGCCAAAAATACCGATGCTAATGACTTAAACTTTAAGATTCTATGTCAAATTTCGGGAGCTTTGTTCTCATATAAAATGATCGTCTTGACAATGAATACGAAGCCGTTAATAATCCAGTAAAATTTCTAACTTCGTCATTTTCGTCTCAAAGTTGGATCTGTCATTATCATGTTATCCAATCTTCATGCGCCGAAACTGTGTAATGGAACCCGATTGATTGTAACGCAGCTATCGAATACAAGGGGCAGACCGCTTGATTCTACGAATTCCTTTGAGTTCCAACGATTTGTCATTTCAGTTCAAACCTATTAAGTTTCCAGGGAAAATTGCATTTGAAATGACAATTAACAGGACACAATGATAGTCGCTGGAAGTGTGTGACATAAATCTGGAAATGCCATGTTTTTCACACGACCAGCTATATGTTTACACACCGAAACAAACTACGCTACATTGAAAAATAATGTGGATAAATAGTAAATAAATGATTTTTAACACAATATAAATTAAATTTTCATTTCAATTTAAAACACATAATTTCACGCAGGACAACGCCTGCCGGGTCAGCTAGTTTGAAATATACATATATATACATATAAATACTTCCTAACATATGAAATTATTACGAGAACCAGGAGGATCTCGAAGCTAAGAGGGGAGGAGTAATATATCATATCACGTTCGAGTTCATTTGAATTTAGCGGGTGGCTGATAATCACTTAATTTTTCCATACAAAATTGAAGAGCGGGAATTTCCGCTTTTTTCTACAGGTTAATTTTTTAAATAGTCTAAACAAATTAGGGAATTCCCGCCATTACCGGAATTTCCGCATTTAATTTTTCAAGAGCATTTTTATATGTGCGGAAGAAATTGCGGGAATTCCTTAAATTAATTCTTTAATTCTTAATTCTTTATTTTTAATTCTAAATTCTTTATTTTTCCCGAAATATTTTTATTTTTTCAACTTATTATCAAAGACAAATATTATTTTCTGGTATGATATATTTCAAAGCATTCGGCGGGGCATAGCGCTGACTTGTCAGGACAGTTCTTGCATTGAAAGCTTGTCTCCTTCCAGACTCCGTTTTCTGAACACACCTTACATCTCTTTTGGTAACTTTTGTTTCCTTGATTGTTATGTCCAAAAGGGTAGGGAATTTTCTCCGGGAAGTGATGGGTACTCATGTATATTGGACAAGTCGCACTTTGCGCTTTTAGAGGGCGACCGCGAGATGTTACGAGATTTACCAAATCCTTGCCTTCAGTAATATTGGCTTGTAGATTGAACAAGCTTACTATAATCTAGAAAGGAGCAGTTCGGATGAAGCTGTTTGTACATATATGAAAAATGAGTTCCATACAGCCATGTCCAGTATGTGAAATAAAACCTTTTTGTACCATCTAATTGTTTTTCTGGGACTTGAATAATTCGACAATAATTGGTCGGCCCGATCAATTCCTGCCATGTTCTCGTTATAAGCAGCAACGTCTATTGGTTTCATCTTCTTTTGGCCTCTTCTATTAGTAATTTCGATTAGACGTGGGTGATATGCCGTAGTTATGGACAGAACGTCACGTTTGTCTTTCCATTTTGGCACATAAACATTTCCTGTTCTTCGCCAAATATACTCGCCTCTTTTCAGTTTCTTACTGATTATACATTTAGGGCTCGGCTTATGATTGGAACATAAAGTGCCAGTAGAATGGCAGTAGCGTATTGGGCAAATCAACGCTGTTATAATAATTATCCATATACAAATGATGACCACGATTGGGGTATGGAGCCATAAGTTTTAAAACTACAGCTTTTGTTTTGGATCCTGTGATCTCTTCACCAATATCTTTTCCAGCATATATTTTTACATTTAAAATATACCCATCCTTTGTGGTTAGTTCGTAAAACTTTACACCATACCGAGCTCGCTTTCCCTTGTTGTATTATTATCCTCGTAGATGGAATCTTCTTGATATGTTGTGTTATTTTCACTCTCATCGTTATCACTGGAACTAAACTTCTCCTCGTCTAATGAATATTCGTCTTCTAAATCACCAAATATTTCGTCCACAAAATTTTGCAATATTTTATTAGCCATATTTTATTACAAAATACCATGTACAACTTAGGCAAAAATTTTATTTATTTTAGTTTTGCAAGAAAAACAAACTTTCCCATTTGTCACACTCAGAGAATCAATTAATTTCAACCACATGAATTTCTTATGCACTTTTGTCGGGATTTCCCGCATTTCGTTTTATTGAAACTTCCCCTCAACAAACAACAAATGACTGCAACGTTAACTTTGAATGGGGATTCCCCAAATTAAATTTTTTTTGAATTGCGGTTGGCCTGTCAGGGATGGTAGTTCACGACTTTACCAACACTAAAAATGTGCAGTGAAAGAAGTGAACCATTTTTGACGGTTGAAAAGCCCTATTCAAATAGCGCGGGAATTCCCGCAATTATTTTATTGAAGGAAACATGAATGACGGGAGTTCCCGCAATTTACGCGAATGTGATATGTTGTATAAGAGAATATTTTATGTTCTTAAATTTCTTACCATAAGTGTCTTATTACAGTTATTGTCATTACTTAAACCTAAAAAAAAAGTGAATAAAAAAGAATATTTTTGATACTGATATAATTTAAATTAAACGTTAAGCTATTACGAGATCAAGAAGAATTACGAATCTAAGAGGGGTGGAGTTGTGTTCCGTACCCAAATATAACTATTGTAAACACACTATAATAATAAACGTAATTTAATCCCACATTCCTATACACATTGCACATATCCTAATTTCCATATCCACATTTATCCCAGGCACTCACTTTCCGCAATCCATATAGCATTTTTTGAAGTTACCGACTTACTATGATTTTTTCTTTCATAGTCAGTCTTAAGATTGCATCAGCAAAAAAATTATAACGAGGAGAATTTGATCTATTTGGTTTCATTTAATACTCTGTAGAATCAACCTAAGTTGAGTCCAAAAATATTAGCCGCATGGTGGCATGGCAGGCTTATCAACTGATCATTCACCTGTACCAATAAAATTATACGAACACTCCATGATATTTGAACCAAAAGTTTCTCTAACATCACATAAAACTAACTGGCTGAAGTATGGAAAAAGCCCCATAAATATTTATTGCAAAATAAGTAAAGGAAGAGACATTGATAAAAGATAAGATAAGAGAATTTAATGATGTTAACTAATAAAGCTGTATTGGTAATACAGCAATAAACCATTTGGTTTTAGAAACAATAAACCATTTGGTTTTAGAAAGATCACCAATAATGAAATAGAGAAACTTGTAAATGAGAAAAGGCGAGCTAGACGGGAATGGCAGTTGAATCGCTCCCCTTCTGAAGTTACCAGAATCATAAAAGAGTTAGATCCCAAAAAGGCATCAGGACTCGATAATTTTACTCCAAAAATGATAATTCAAGACCTAACAGATGAATCGTGGTACATGCGCAACGAGAATATACATAGAAATCTTGAAATACCAATGGTAAGCACATAAGTGACAAATATTAGGTTGTCAAAAAAGTGTTGCGGTATTTGCGCTATTTGGCGCTGAAAGCGCGTAGTTCTAGTTTTATTCATCGCATCGGGTCATGCTGTATCTTTTTGGAAAGCTCATTTCACGCGCTAACACGTGTTTGATTGATTGTCTTTATCCTTTTTTTATTTTCCCCAGAAATACATTTGTAAGAAAGGATAAAGATCCTTTTTTATTTTCCACATAAAAGATTTAAGGAGTTCAAAAGCTCAAAACGTGCGCTGCATCAGCTACCTACCCGACGGCATTTGGCGAATGATAAAATAAATTTATCGAGAGCTCAAAGCATGCGCTACATCAGCTCGAACCTATCTACCCTACACCTTTGCGCAAATGATTATATTATGATAGCAAATGCAATAGCAATACGTTTGACTGTTAGTATTCTATAAATTCGATCCTGTCGAGATGCCCCGTTATGAAACGGCGCGACCGATTGACCTGATTTTCATTTTTTCTATATTCAATAAAATAGGACAGATAGATGAACTACGCGGAGAGAAGTATGGAACCGAGTTTGAGCAATCTTTTAATTCATATTAGTTGATGTTCACAACTTGTTTTTGAGAGTCAAGAGCTCATGTAGTAGTTGTCTAAGAGGCCTCCTAGCTAAATAAAATTACAAATAACCCCCCAGGCCTCTACACAACGACCCTATTTTCTTTATGGGTCTCTTACCGTCCCACTTGACACTTGCAGCGCCCACAAGGGGGCGCTATAGCCCACTTTGGAAAACACTTGCATATGCTATCAGCAATACACGTGATAGGTGCTTTCCGTACCATTTCAAATGACGCCGCTGAGGTATTAGCCAGTATGGCACCGATTGACATCCAGGGAGACGAATTCGCGCGAGAAGAGAGAAATTAAAGCATTACAATGTGGCAGCAACGATGGCAAACTTCATGCAAAGGACGGTGGACCCACTGACTGATTTCGAACATACATCCGTGGATAGATAAACAACATGGTAACCTGGGTTTCCATCTTACCCAAATACTCAGTGGGCATGGTTGCTTCAGAAGCTACCTTTTTAAATATAGTCGTGAATTTAGTCCATACTGCTCGACGTGTACAGAGTGCACAGAAGACTCTGAACACATGTTCTTTTATTGCCCTCGGTTCTCAAGTATAAGGGAAAAGCTGAAAACCACCCTTGGAGGTAGTATCACGGTGGAAAATTTGACTACACATATGCGCAAGTCCTCTGTAAAGTGGAAAGCAGAGCGGCAAATCTAATTATGACAAAATTGAGATATTTAGAATAGATTAGGCGTCAGACAGTCCGTGCAATAGAGGAGACTTAAACGTCTTCTTCTCTCCCATGAAGTAATATTTTGTCCAGTGGTCCCGTGAGAGAGACAGAAGGTAGGAGTAGGTTAGGTTTAGCGGATTAAAGTCCCGCACTCCGTTTTTCGATGCTTCCTCCAGCTATAAAAAAAACTACCCAAGTCCCATCCATAGTGATGAATCGACGTACAAAATCTACTTTATCATTTTTAAAGCGCTCCAAATGTTGCTGAAAAAGTCGCATTCGAATGTGTTTTTTTCCATTGTTAGCGAGTGCGGCACTCATTGTGCACACAGCTTTCTAAAACCTAGATTTTCACTTAAAATATTGCTCACACTACCTAATGAGATGTGTAGAGCCTCTACTAAATCTCTCTCAGTTAATCGACGATCTTCCAAACCATATCGTGTAGTTTGGCTATGATTTCTAGTGTTGCTGCGTTTTTGGACGTGCTTCACGTGGATCGTCTTCAAATACGACCACGTTTAAATTCAGCAACCCATCTTTCTACTGTTCTAATTACATATATTGAAAAAACCTTTATAGACTTTTAAGATTCGTTCGTGAATTTCTTTTGGTGCTACATCTTCCAAAAATAAGAATTTTGTCACAGCACAATACGGGGACATTACATGGCTTGTAAACAAAAAATTAATTGACAAATTAAAATGAAAAGTGTACCAACAAAACAAAAAACAAAATTTGGCTAGTAGCAACGCCTTCTCTTATCGAACAACAAAACTTATTGAACAACCTGATATTATCTAAATATATAGTTAACAAAAGTCTGATAAGTCATATATCATTTAAGTTTTAATATAACTATGTATATGTGGCAACACCATAAATAATAATTAATTTTTAATTCTCAATGCAATAGTCTTGATATGTTAATAAATCTTTCCTTTTCTACATGAACTGCCAAGCAATTCGTACGTGCCTACAATCGCATTACTACATTGGTGACCCCAGACAAAAACAAATAATTTCTTTAATACTTTTAAATTGCGAAAATGATTAAAACGAGATCATCGAAAGATACTTATAACGACGTGGACCAGCTTCCACCGCAAAACACTGCCGGAGATGTCTGAGGATAACATTGAGGCTTACTTTTACTCGCTGGAGTTTTTGTTTGAGCCTCACGTGTTTACTCTGATACAGCCAAATTCAACATAATACTTGCAAGCGTACCCCCGGCCAAATAACTAGAGATGAGTACTCTTATTGAAGATACACCAGCAACGGACAAATTTAGCTACATTCGTCGTTGAATCATCGAAAATTTCGCCGAGATTCAACAACGCCGTCTCCAACGTGCATTGAAAGAGCTTCCACTGGGTGACCGAAGTTCCAGCGATTTGTACATCGAAATGCGACGAACAGCAGGTACCACACTCTGCGAGAGCATACAGGCCCATAGATCAGTCAGCCGCTTGCCACCGTACGTACATGCAGCTATCATCGCCACTAGCGTTCCAATTAGCAACAAAATTAAAATCGCTGATTCTATCACAGAATGCTTATCACGGAAGGACAGTGGACAAATTTTTGAGGTTAGATCCAAATCGCAACCGCAGGGTGAGTTAAGTGATATACGAAACGAAATGGCTGCTTTTTCGAAAACCGTAGGACAGTTGATGCGGACGGCAGCGCAGTAGATAGTAATTCAACATACAAACAATTTTTGTTGGTATCATGCAAAATTTGGTGTAAATGCCACTAATTGTCGCCACCCGTGCTCGTTCACTCTAGTATCCAGTCCAAGTAAATAGGTCAGCCCGGCTAATATCATATCAGAGCTCGAAAACACTCTGATAATCGAACAGGTCGTCGCCTTTGCATTTACGACACCTTAACGAAAATTAGTTTTTTAATAGATTCAGGAATGGACATATCCGTCATACCGAGGTCGACGAAATTAGTTAGAGCACGTCCATCTTCTTTGTCATTGCCGCAAATGACTCTGCCGTACAAACATAAAATGAAGTCATACTTAAGTTAAATTTAAACCTACGTCGTGAGTTTCTTTGGAAGTTCATAATCGCCGACGTCTCGCAGGGTATACTTGGTGCGGATTTCTTAAGTCATCATTTCTTGATCCTCGATTTACAAGGTAAACGTTTCGCAGACCGAAACACCCTGGTCAAAACGTCGTGTTTAGTAACACAACATAGACATCCAACGAATATATCAACAATAAATTTTACGCAAAATTTTTCACGACTTGGCATATGAGGTATGACAATTAAGTAATGAGACTGATTCCATAAAAACCGCATATTTGAAAATTATTCTACAACTCTGCCATTCCCTTCAAAATAGTCCCCTTGGGCAGCTATACAGTGATTCCAGCGCATTTTCCATGATGGGTTCCTTTGACCACCGATTTTGTTTTAGGAAACACGGCGATCTCTTTAGAGGCCAACAACTGGGACACGCTGAGGGCGGTGTGGCATGGCGCGTTGTCGTGATGAAGGATCCAGTTACGAGCATGTGTGGGCGTACTCTGTTGACTCGTTTTCGCAATCTTTCGAGTACTTGGCGATAGTAGACTTGGTTCATAGTTTTCTCCGGTGGAACGAGTTCGTGGACGATTCCACGGCTATGAAAAAAGGCAATAATCATCGTTTTCACCTTCGACTTGCTCATGCGAGCTTTTTTTCGGGCAGGGGGCGGGCGTAGACAACCATTGTGAGGTTTGGCGTTTGGTTTCCGGGACCAAGAGCACTGTCACCATACACTCTTACAATTTTAGCGCACGTTTCCGGAGCTGTTTTGTCCAATCTTCCGCAAAATTTTATCGCAACGCATTGCTCTTGATTTCGTTTTTCCATTTTCGGGCCAAGCACTACAAACACGCGTCTAGAAAAGATTTTTAAGGGCACAGGTTTACCACAAGCGCGGCAATAAAATCAGTCTCATGACCTAATTGTCAAACCTCGTACGTAGAAACACTTCAGTAGTTCATTATAATTCAACTACTGGCCACCAGTATGCGCACGACCACGCCGCTTATCACTGGAGAAATTCGCAGCTGCACGTGCAGAATTTGAGTTCGTGATCAAACTCGGTATTTGTTCGTTGCATTTAGTTCGCACAGCTGACGGATCTTGGAGACGATTATGGGGGTTCGAATGCTAATACGATTCCTGACCGCTATCCGAAACCATTCCTTCAAGATTTTTCAACAATCCTAGCAGACAAAATTATATTTTCGTAAAAAGATTTGCAGAAAGCGTTTCATCAGGTGCCGATTCACCCCGATGATATCTGTAAAACCGCTATTACGACGCCGTTTGGACTTTTTGAGTTTACTCATATGACGTTTAAGGAACACGGCGCAGACGTTCCAGCGTTAAATTAATGAAGTACTTCGAGGCTTGGATTTTACATTTGCGTATTTAGATGATGTTTGCATCGCTTTAAAATCGATTGATGAACACAAACAACATCTTCGTATGGTATTTAACCGTTTTCGAGATTATAATTTAACGATCAAAGTTGCCAAATCGCAATTCGGAGTATCTCAACTCGATTTTTTAGGTCATTCAATTACGAAAGACGGTATTCGTCCATTGACAAGCCTCGTTGAAGCACTAACAAACATGAAACCGCCCAAGATTGCAAAAGAGCTTAAAAATTTTTTGGCAATGCTCAAGTTTTATCAGAGATTTCGCCCAAACGCCTATTCGCCATGATACCTGGAAATAAGAAAAACGACTGCACCATCATTGGAATGAAGAAACTAAATATTTTGAGGCTGCGCAAACTGTGTTATGTTAGTTCATCCACTACGTGATGAAGAACTTTCATTGTGGGTAGATGCATCCGATTTTTAAGCTGCAGCAGTCTTAAATCAAATTGTAGATGACAAACTTCAGCCATTAGGATTTTTGCCAAGAAAGTTTTCATCAGCTGAAATGCGATACAGTACGCATGACCGCGCTATACAGCACCATTTGTAATTCTCGTTACATGTTAGAATGTTGTAACTGCCACATTTACACCTACCATAAGCCACATATTTTCGCATTCCGACAACAACTGCATAAGGCTTCAGATCGTCAAGTTAGGCAATTAGATTTCATATCGAAAATCACTAATGATATTCGACATGTCCAAGGTAAAAGAAATGTAACCGCTGATCTATTATCGCGAGTTCAATCACTTACGATCGCCATTATTGATTACGACGCCGTCGCATAGACCAAGAGAACGATGAAGAGCTACTAGCACACCTAAATGGCAGCATTCGACACTTAATAAAATTGAAATCTTTTATATTAGCTCCAAGAACTTAAAAGGTTTTTTGTGATATATCCACAGGACGGCTTCGTCCCTTTGTAACATCAAAATTTCGACAAACTTTCTTCGGACTTCACATAATCTGTCGCACCCCGGCACGCGCGCTACTGTCAAGATGATGGTCGAAAGATTCGTTTGGCCAGACATTGCGAAAGATCCTTTGCTAGCTGTGCGCATACAGTGCGAGTAAAGTCATTCGACACAATAAAAGCAGAATAAATCCCAGTAGCCGATTCGGTCATTAGTATATTGACATTGTCGGTCCGTTTCAAATATCGGAAGGCAACCGATATTGCTTAACCATAATCGATCGATTTACGCGATGGCCAGATGCCATTCCGATTCCCAACGTGACAGATCCAGTTGTAGCAAAGGCTTTGCTAACCGGCTGGATTTCCCGATTTTGAGTACCCATCGACTTAACGTCCGATCTCGGGCGTCAGTTCAAAAGCGCCATATTTAAACAATTGCTAAACTATTTGGGGTCGACCTATCTAAAAACAACGTCATATCATCCACAATATAATGGGCTAATAGAATGCTGGCATCGCAAATTAAAGTCTGCCATTTTATGTCATAAAGAGGATCAGTGGACGACCTATTTGCCTCTTATACTACTTGGACTGCGTTCAACGGCGGGGTGCTATAAGGCAAACGGCAATAATGCAAATTTGTGCTAATTCCCACATGATTGTGAAATAACACAAATTTGCAATATTTCCTTCTATGTTGAACACAAACTAATAAATTTGACAATTGAGCAATAAAGCAAAACACTGCACATGGCAACCCACATGCGTTTGATAAAATTATATGCAGCTGGTAAGCAGTAAGTTCGAAGAACATCTGTTCTAATAGGTAATTTAGCCACGTGTTTCTTATAATGCAAGAATAGAGTATATCGGACAATTGAAAATTTAGTGATTATTGCGAAATGGAGGAGGAAAATATTTTGAAATACAAAGTAGTAGCTGGTTTGAGGAGAACCAGCAAATTTCTGTATATTACAAAAGAGGAGCAAATATATAGATTCCAAACAAGCAAAGGCGGCATTAAATATTACTATTGCTACGACAAAAATTGCAAAACTGATGTGGCAGTTGATTTTAGTAACACTAAATACTGTCGCAAGATTGGTAAACTATATGCACATCAGCATGGTCCACAAAATTATTAAAAAAATTAGAAGCAATAAATAATATTAAAAAGGAAGTGGAAGAAGCTCCATTAAAACGAACAATCGTGCGTGAAATTTTTGATAACAGTTGTAAAAATTTTAAAGAAGCGTCGCACTCATTACAATATGGTACGATGCGAAGACAGTTATATAATATTAAACAGAAAACATTTCCAAAAACGCCAATGGATTTTGAAGAAATCATTAAAGTATTAGGAAATGAAAAAGTTTATAAGCAGTTTGGGAATTCGCGTTTTCAGAAAGATGAGAGCGCTTTCTAAATATATATAGTGATCACAACCAATTTTTCCTATTCCATATTTGTATCACCTACAATTACGAATTCCTTGCGTTCCAAAAACTTATCGGAGCCTCGTACCTATATAATCGATGCGACATTTAATGTGATTCCCGTATCGAAGCAATTTAAACAGCTTCTCATTATTCACATCATACTTGCAGACCATGTAAGTAATCTATGTGTAGCTATTGCGTTAAAAAATGTAATTATTTATTTTTGCTTCTAGGCTTATCCTTTCATATATGCTTTAATGTCTAAAAAGTCGCAGGAAACATATACACATCTTTTTCAATATATCAAGACAAACATTCTAGACTTGCATCCTCACACTGTCGTCAGTGAGTTTGAAATAAGTATGCGCAATGGATTTAAAATTGTCTTTCCAACTTCAAAAATGGTTGGATGCTGGTTTCATTTTACAAACGCTTTACGGCGAAAAGCGTCAAAAATGCCGAATTTTGTCAATAAACTCAACAAAGATAAAGACGCTAAACGAGTATTTAACAAATTCCTTTATTTACTGTTATTGAAACCAATAGATGTGACAAAAGCTTACGAAATTTTAGTAACCGAAGCAATGGATTACTTCAAACCGTTTATAAAATATTTCAATTCACAGTGGAAGAAAAAAGTATTGCAATACATATCTTATTCTAACTACGTATTTTGAATAGCGTTTTCTTTTTATTAATTAAAGGTAAAGCCCGTCAACATTTCAGTTTATAAAGAACCAATTAGAACGACTAACTCTGCGGAAGGTTTACACAGCCGGCTCAATATGAAAATAACTAAACATGGAAATTTTTACAAATTTTTAGAAATGTTGTGTGACCTTGATGAAGTGAAATCAACTGATTATTTGAAATCAATATCAGGTTTAGTTTCATTATGTAAGAAAAAATCTGCCTCTTTCAAAAAACGCGATATATTCATTAAACAACATTTAAATCTCTTGAAAATGAAAAAAATTTCTTTAAATGAAATTTTAATTCAGTTTTCGAACATGAACAATATAACGGGTTGTAAAGATTTTTTAAACGAAATCGACAGTTCAGATAGCGAGGCAAGTGATGACGACGAAAATGTCGAAAGTTACAGCGAAGATGAAACTCGAAACCGTGTTCTTTGCGTTATATGCTGCCAACGAGAACGGCAACATTTGTTTGTCCCGTGCAAACATTTTAAAGTTTGCCAACAATGTTTTGGAAATATGATCAATGATCAAATGATCACCATATAAAAACGTTATGTCCAATTTGCCGAGCAGTTATAAGAGACTCCTTTCCAATATACGGTTAGACTTTTCTGTTAACGTTTAATAAAATAAAGATATGGTTACTTAATATTTCACAATTTATTCGATATAACTATTCAAAAGGAAAAATGTGAGTATATCAGGATAGTTTGGCGGGTCTGTGATTACTCTCCTTCGCGCTTTGTAAAAGAACGTGTGTTTAAAGCGGCCTGTGCAGTGTTTAAATTATTTGCAAAAGAACGTGTGTTTTATAACTGAACTTTTTGATTAATTTACTCTTTCATTTTCAGGTTTTAATATCATTTATTTTATTTTCAGGTATTTATCCTTTATAATATTTTCCCACTCATTTATTTTCAGGTATTTGTCTTTAATGATATTTTTCCACTCTTTTATTTTCAGCTATTAATAATTATTTTCTTTATTTAATCTTCTTTCAGATGAAATTGTTTTTTTAAATTAAATATATTTTTATTTACGAAATTTTAGCGTTAATATATTTAATTACAATTAATTACAATTTTATGTAAATATTTATTAAAAAAAATAAAATTAATAATTTAAAAATTAAAAAGTTTTCTTTGAAATTTTAATAACTTTTTAAAGTAGGAATCAAAAAATGCAACCCTGCATCAGCCGTTGTTTGGGGATATTAGAGCAGGACCGATAGGACCGATTTTTATATGACACTGCTGAATGAGCGCAACAGAGATGTATGATCACATCAGAGAACTTAAAAATATAGAGAAGGTGCAGGTTCGACAGCGAACATTCGTTAGATTTATAGTAGGGAATTCACCTCACAAGCACGGAATTCGCGCTGTGAAATGTAAACATTTTTAACAGTTCTCCACATACTCAACAGAGAAGATGAAGAGAAATAAATATATGTATTTCGGCATATGATGCCATATAATGTATGCCGAAGCAGAGAATATGAAGAAACTCGCAATGAAGAATTTCGTTTTTCTTGTTTATATTTTGTTTCATTTTTGACAGCGAAAAATGTATTCAAAACATATTATGTTCTCTGTCTCACATACCCAAGAATATGAAGAGACATAAATACATATATGTATGCATGCTCCTTATGATACTCCCAACAACAGCATTGTGATATTTTCATGCTTCAATTTTTCAACTTGGGAATCGCAATGTATGCAAATACATATGTACATATGTATGCTTTTGCGTTTTGCCGTCGGCAATTAAATATCGACATGTAAACATAATATGATAAGCGTATAATTTTGTATAAATGCATGCATATAGTCAATTTGGACGTGCATATCTAATAATTTTATATAATTTTTACATAATATACTATACTAATAAATATTTTTGTATTATATTTCCTAATAATAGAAATTCTATTTATCACAACATATGTACATACATCATATTATCTTATGTCTCTGCACATGCTCATATCATAATCTTATCTGCTCATATGATGGCATGTATGCGCATGTGCGCGTTCAGAAATTCAAATCATGATTTTATCACTTATCAATATATTATATGTGCACGCATACTTATGTATATGTACATACATATATTTGTATACACTTCCGAACAAATAATGCGCAAGCATACAAACATAAGTATGCGTACACATGTGAATATGTCACCAACAAAAAATGGAAGCATTGTTCTACAAAAACATTTGTCTAAATAGCAGAAGCATCAAAAGTCAATATGGCAGCCGAATTGGCGAAGCCCAAATGTACATAGTAAATTTTACAACAAAAACGATTTCATTCATAAACGCAGGCGCATATGCCACAAGCGACCTCGCTTCATTCAGACGCCGTAACATCTCCCCGAGCATGCCTTTGCCTACAAGCGTCTTTTCGACGATGGCCAAAGCTAAAAATCATAAATTGAACAACTTTGTGATGCATCTTCACAGAAAGAAGTGAGAAAAGTGGCAATATATTGGCGATTTACAATATTTGTCAATTCTAAAATAAGTATTTTTCCGTGGCTCGCAAAAATTTTGCGTCAATATGTATGCAAGCTCATACATAAATTGAACAACTTTGTGATGCATCTTCACAGAAAGAAGTGAGAAAAGTGGCAATATATTGGCGATTTACAATATTTGTCAATTCTAAAATAAGTATTTTTCCGTGGCTCGCAAAAATTTTGCGTCAATATGTATGCAAGCTCATACATATGCATACATATTTACGCTAGTTTGTAAGCGATGCTGTTCCAGCAGCAAGGAAAGCGGTAACAATCGGCGATCCATTGTATATTTATTTCGTGCATAACCAAACCATAATTAGGACAACGCACTGTAAGTGTCAGTGGTGGTGCTGGTGGTGGGCTTGAAAAGCCGCAGTGAGAACGTGGGTTCGAATCTCGACAAAGTTTAATTTTTAATTTTTGCCTTTTATTTTATGGCAAAAGCTAAAAATCATAAATTGAACATCTTGTGGTATTTGTTTGAAGAAAGAAATGAGAAAAGTGACAACACAGTAGTTGTCGATTTACAATATTTGTCAAAAATATTTTTCCGTGACAAAAATCTGCGTCGATATGTATTCATGCTCATACGTATACACACATACATATTTACGCACGTTGTTGGCGAAGTTGCTACAGGGGTAAGGGAAGCGTGACAATCGGCGGCCATTAGTTTATTTTTTTCAGCCATTGGTTGACCGTGGCAACGGAGATGCGAAAAGACGCGTGCGACACTTGTTATTATGAATGTATGTATGTACATATGCATGTGGCTCGCATTTGCTTTCGTAAACATACAAATGCGCCAAAGAAATAATATAAGTTTGTATGTATATGCCATAGGAATTCTATTGGTACAAATTCAAATTCAAATTTATTTCACTTCTTCTTATAATATATGTATTTACAGTGACTAATGTATATAAGTTAAGAGTACAGGCGATTTTACCTTTTCTACTTAAATATTATTTGAGAATGAGCTATGAAATGTTACTATAAATAATATAGTTTTGTAGGGGAAAAATTAACAAAAAACCCTTGAAGAATATTATCTTAACCTACTTATTTCTACTTTATAACTAAGAATATGTTTTACATAAGTTAATTAATTAATTCATTAATATGAGAGTATATGGAATACTCACAGCGTTCGTTAAACCTTCTATTTAGTCGGGACAATCTATCTGCGACTAATTCAACATTAGCTCTGTCATGTAATTCGGAGGTAGAAAAATGCCATGGTAGGTTGAAAACTATTTTTAATATTTTATTTAAGGCCACTTGAAGTTTATGGATGTGGGAGTTCGCGATATCGGCCCATACTGGTGCCCCATAAAAAACCACAGCTTGGAAAATAGACCTGAATAGATACATTTTGTTGGTTATACTAAGTTCTGATCTGTTTATAAATGGGTATAACGACCGTATTAGTATGTTAGTTTTTTTAATGATGTAAAGCACGTGGTCTTTAAAGGTCAGTCTAGGATCTAGTATCAGTCCTAAATATCTAACAGTCTTTTCCCAGTTGACATCGAAAGAGTTAAGTGAAATATGACTTGTTGGAAGAAAGATGCTTTTACGCTTCCTCGTGAAAAAAATTGCTTTGGTCTTGTCAGTATTAACCAGTATTTTCCACTTGTAAAAGTAAGAGACAAGGATATTAAAGTCCTCTTGGAGTGAATTTGTGATATCAGCTGCAATGAAGCCTGAGCAGAGTATTGCGGTGTCGTCCGCGAAAATAGAAGCTGTGCTCTTACTTAGAGGTGGGAAATCCGAAGTAAAAATGTTGTACAACAATGGAGACAGACACGAACCTTGGGGACAACCAGCATTGATGTCAATTTTGCGAGAATGAGCTTCGCCTAGGTGGACTGTAAATGATCGGTTGGTCAAAAAACTTTGTATAATTTTAATATAAACTAAGGGAAATTTCAAGAGCATCATTTTGTACAAGAGCCCGTCGTGCCAAACAGAGTCGAATGCAGCTTTGATATCTAATAAAACCATACCAGTGGACTTAGAGTTTGTAAAATTTGATTTTATGATTTTTTTTATTCTAAGCAATGGGTGTAAGGTATTATGTTCACGTCGGAAACCAAATTGCACTGGCGGGAGCACTTCATTGTCTTCCATGAAGGTCGACAGTCTTTCTTTTATAACTTTTTCAAAAATTTTACTTACTGATGACAGCAAACTTATTGGGCGATATGACGTTGGGCATTCTGCGGGTTTGTTGGGCTTTAATATTGGTACAACCTTTGAAAGCTTGCACTGGGACGGAAAGTAGCATAAACGAAGACATTCGTTTATAATTCTTGTGAGATACTTTAAACCTTTTCTAGGCAGGGCCTTGAGGCATAGATTTTGTATATTATCTAATCCCGGCGATTTAGATGTTTTAAGATTTGTGATAATTGAGGAGATCTCAGAGATAGTTGTAAAAAATGTCTGTTCGGAGGTTATTATCTGAGAGTCTAAATCGCACACAAAGTTATTGACTTCTGATATGGTTGCATGATCGCTGAGGTTGTTAGAGTGACACTGATTCATTTTAAATGTATCTGCTAAAATGTCCGCCTTTTGTAATGGTGTGGAAAAGCAGCAAGCATTTTGTCGTAATGTTGGTATGCTAGAACGTTTCTTCTTGATCACTTTAGATAGTTTCCAAAATGGGGAAGAATTATCCTCTAACGTTGCTAAAAGATTATTCCAATTTTCGTTTCTGAGAACAAAAATCTTATTGACAATAACCTGACTAAGCCATCTCACTAGGACGAGATCGGCCGTATTTCTGTATCTCAACCAATTCCGCCGGTGTCGGTTTCTACGTTTTATAAGTGCAATGATATTTTGAGGAAGAGGCTTTGTGTGAGAGTATATACTCTTTTTTGGAATACTATCTGCTTTCGCACAACAGATTGCCTCGTTGAAGTTGTTTATTAACCTATCAATGTCGTCTGTATTTCTGACCGCTGCTTGATCAATGCAATTTAGGTGCAGATTAACCAGTTTACCAAATTTTGCCCAGTTGGCTTTATTAAATACGTATCTAAATATTTTTACTGAGGTAAAATTTGTGTGAAAAAGAGTTTGCACAGGTAGGTGATCGGATCCTAAATCATTTATTGCCTTAGTGTTAGAAAACACTTGGGGGTAGTTTGTTAAGAACAGATCTAGATTAGAAGTTCTGCTACGACTATTAGCGGGCACGTATGAGTGTACTGTTGAGTGTAACACACTGATACCTCTTAATGACGAATGATCATGCAGAATGCCACCCCAATTATTTGCACGGTAGCAGCCCCAAGAGCTATGGCGACAATTAAAATCTCCTCCCAATAAGTACTTTCCTGTAGCTCGAGTGAGCAGCTTTAAGTCATTTTCAAAGTTACGTTTAAGTTCGGGGCTTGATTGGCCTCCAGGAAAATAGCAGCAGTGGATTGATATAGGATTCCCTGTGGGGCAAAATACATTAATGCCAATGCATTCTATAGCTTTCGTGTTTAGGAGAGGCAAAAGGGTATGGCGAATAGACTTTTTAATGATTTTTAAAGTAGGAATCAAAAAATGCAACCCTGCATCAGCCGTTGTTTGGGGATATTAGAGCAGGACCGATAGGACCGATTTTTATATGACACTGCTGAATGAGCGCAACAGAGATGTATGATCACATCAGAGAACTTAAAAATATAGAGAAGGTGCAGGTTCGACAGCGAACATTCGTTAGATTTATAGTAGGGAATTCACCTCACAAGCACGGAATTCGCGCTGTGAAATGTAAACATTTTTAACAGTTCTCCACATACTCAACAGAGAAGATGAAGAGAAATAAATATATGTATTTCGGCATATGATGCCATATAATGTATGCCGAAGCAGAGAATATGAAGAAACTCGCAATGAAGAATTTCGTTTT
>CM050324.1:1164178-1199178 GCA_027475135.1 Bactrocera correcta
AATATAAGATTACGGAATTCTTCTAAATGCACTGCCGTTATGCCGCCATGGGTCTATGGTAACTTTAGTGCGTTAAAGAAGCTTTGTTAACTGAAATATGTTAAACTAATTATTTGAAGCATTTCGATATCGATTGCTAAATGAGTATATACAAGAAAATCAACTTTATACCGAAATATAAGATTACGGAATTCTTCTAAATGCACTGCCGTTTTGCCGTTAAGGCTTTATATAAACTTCAGTAAGATAAAGAATGTTTATTAGCGTAAATATGTTAAACTAATTATTTGAAGCATTTCGATATCGATTGCTAAATGAGTATATACATGAAAATCAACTTTATACCGAAATATAAGATTACGGAATTCTTCTAAATGCACTGCCGTTTTGCCGTTAAGGCTTTATACAAACTTCAGTAAGATAAAGAATGTTTATTAACGTAAATATGTTAAACTAATGATTAGAAGCATTTCGATATCGATTGCTAAATGTGTATATGCAAGAAAATCGACTTTATACCTAAATATAAGATTACGGAATTCTTCTAAATGCACTGCCGTTATGCCGCCATGGGTCTATGTTAACTTTAGTGCGTTAAAGAAGCTTTGTTAACTGAAATATGTTAAACTAATTATTTGAAGCATTTCGATATCGATTGCTAAATGAGTATATACAAGAAAATCAACTTTATACCGAAATATAAGATTACGGAATTCTTCTAAATGCACTGCCGTTTTGCCGTTAAGGCTTTATATAAACTTCAGTAAGATAAAGAATGTTTATTAGCGTAAATATGTTAAACTAATGATTAGAAGCATTTCGATATCGATTGCTTAATGTGTATATACAGCGAAATCAACTTTAGCATTTCGATATTGATTTCTAAATGTGTATATACAAGAAAATCGATTTTATACATAAATACAAGAATACGGAATTCTTCTACATGCACTGCCGTTATGCCGCCATGGCTTTATGCCAACTTCAGTTCGTTAAAGAAGGTTTATTAACTTAAATATGTTAAACTAATGATTTGAAACATTTCGATATCGATTGCTAAATGTGTACATACAAGAAAATCGATTTTATACATATATATAAGAATACGGAATTCTTCTAAATGCACTGCCGTTATGCCGCCAAGGCTTTATGTAAACCTTCAGTTCTTTAAAGGGAAGGTTTAAGGAAATTTAAAGATATGTTAAATTAATGATTTGAAGCATTTCGATATCGATTGCTTAATGGTGTATACAAGAAAATCGACTTTATACCTAAATATAAGGTCACGGAATTCTTCTAAATGTACTGTCGTTATTGGCATTATGTAAACTTCAGTAAGTTTAAAAAGAAGGTTAATTAACTCAAATATGTTAAACTAATGATTTGAAGCATTTCGATATCGATTGCTAAATGTGTATATACAAGAAAATCGATTTTATACATAAATATAAGAATACGCAATTTTTCAACATGCACTGCCGTTATGCCGTCATGGGTCTATGTAAACTTTAGTGCGTTAAAGAAGCTCTATTAACTGAAATATGTTAAACTAATGATTTGAAGCATTTCGATATCGATTGCTAAATGAGTATATACAAGAAAATCAACTTTATACCGAAATATAAGATTACGGAATTCTTCTAAATGCACTGCCGTTATGCCGCCATGGCTTCATGCCAACTTAAGTTCGTTAAAGAAGGTTTATTAACTTAAATATGTTAAAATACTGATTTGAAGCATTTCGATATCGATTGCTAAATGTGTATATCCAAGAAAATCGACTTTATACCTAAATATAAAATTACGGAATTCTTCTTAATGCACTGCCGTTATGCCGCCATGGCTTTATGCCAACTTCAGTTCGTTAAAGAAGGTTTATTAACTCAACTATGTTTAACTAATGCTTTGAAGCATTTCGATATCGATTGCTAAATGTGTACATACAAGAAAATCGATTTTATACATATATATAAGAATACGGAATTCTTCTAAATGCACTGCCGTTATACCGCCAAGGCTTTATGTAAACTTCAGTTCGTTAGGGAAGGTTTAAGGTACTTAGATATGTTAAATTAATGATTTGAAGCACTTCGATATCGATTGCTTAATGCATGTATACAAGAAAATCGACTTTATACCTAAATATAAGGTCACGGAATTCTTCCAAATGTACTGTCGTTATGGCACTATGTAAACTTCAGTAAGTTTTAGAAGGTTAATTAACTTAAAAATGTTAAACTAATGATTTGAAGCATTTCGATATCGATTGCTTAGTGTGTATATACTACAAAATCTACTTTATACCTGAATATAAGATTACGGAATTCTTCTAAATGCACTGCCGTTATACCGTTAAGGCTTTATGCCAACTTCAGTTCGTTAAAGAAGTTTTATTAACTTAAATATGTTAAACTTATGATTTGAAGCATTTCGATATCGATTGCTAAATGTGTATATACAAGAAAATCGATTTTATACAAAAATATAAGAATACGGAGTTCTTCTACATGCACTGCCGTTATGCCGCCATTGGTTTATGTTAACCTCAGCTCGTTAAAGAAGCTTTATTAACTGAAATATGTTAAACTAAAGATTTGAAGCATTTCGATATCGATTGCTAAATGAGTATATACAAGAAAATCGACTTTATACCTAAATATAAGATTACGGAATTCTTCTAAATGCACTGCCGTTATGCCGCCAAGGCTTTGTGCCAACTTTAGTTCGTTAAAGAGGGTTTATTAACTTAAATATGTTAAACTAATGATTTGAAGCATTTCGATATCGATTGCTAAATGTGTATATCAAGAAAATCGACTTATACCTAAAAAGATTACGGAATTCATCCAATAACTGCCGTTATGCCGTTATGGTTTAAGAACTTCGTAGTAAAGAAGTTATTAACTTAAATATGTTAAACTAATGATTTGAAGCATTTCGATATCGATTGCTAAATGTGTAATACAAGAAAATCGATTTTATAAATATAAGATTACGGAATTCTTCTAAATGCACTGCCGTTATGCCGCCAAGGCTTATGTAACTTCAGTTCGTTAAAGAAGGTTTATTAACTTAAATAAATTAAACTAATGATTTGAAGTATTTTGATATCGATTGCTAAATGTGTATATACAAGAAAATCGACTTCATACCTAAACAAATGATTACGGAATTCATCCAAATATACTGCCGTTATGCCGTTATGGTTTAATGTAAACTTCAGTAAGATAAAGAAGATTAATTAACTTAAATATATTAAACTAATAGTTTGAAGCATTTCGATATCGATTGCTAAATGTGTGAATACAAGAAAATCGATTTTATATTTGAATATAAGTTAAAGGAGTTCTTCTAAATGCACTGCCGTTATGCCGTTATGGCTTCATGTTAACTTCAGTTCGTTAAAGAAGGTTTATTAACTTAAATAAATTAAACTAATGATTTGAAGCATTTCGATATCGATTGCTAAATGTGTATATACAAGAAAATCGACTTTATACCTAAACATAAGATTACGGAATTCTTCCAAATGTACTGTCGTTATGCCGCTATGGCTTTATGTCAACTTCAATACGTTAAAGAAGGTTAATTAACTTAAATATGTTAAACTAATGATTTGAAGCATTTCGCAAATGATTGCTAAATGTGTATATACAACAAAATCGACTTTATACCTAAATATAAGATTACGGAATTCTTCCAAACGCACTGCCGTTATGCTGTTAAGGCTTTTGTAGACTTTAGTAGGATATAGAGGGTTAATTACTTAAATATGTTAAACTAATGATTTGAAGCAATTTCGATATCGATTGCTAAATGTGTATATACAAGAAAATCGACCTTTATACCTAAATAAAGATTACGGAATTCTTCTAAATGCACTGCCGTTACGCCGTTAGGGTTTATGTAAACTTCAGTTTGATAAAGAAGGTTTATTAACTTAAATATGTTAAACTAATGATTTGAAGCATTTCGATATCGATTGCTAAATGTGTATATACAAGAAAATCGATTTTATACCTAAATATAAGATTACGGAATTCTTCAAATGACTGCGTTATGCCACTATGTAAACTTCAGTAAGTTAAAGAAGGTTAATTAACTTAAAAATGTTAAACTAATGATTTGAAGCATTTCGTTATCGATTGCTAAATGTGAATATACATGAAAATTCCTGAATATAAGATTACGGAATTCTTCTAAATGCACTGCCGTTATACCGTTAAGGCTTTATGCCAACTTCAGTTCGTTAAAGAAGTTTTATTAACTTAAATATGTTAAACTTATGATTTGAAGCATTTCGATATCGATTGCTAAATGTGTATATACAAGAAAATCGATTTTATACAAAAATATAAGAATACGGAGTTCTTCTACATGCACTGCCGTTATGCCGCCATTGGTTTATGTTAACCTCAGCTCGTTAAAGAAGCTTTATTAACTGAAATATGTTAAACTAAAGATTTGAAGCATTTCGATATCGATTGCTAAATGAGTATATACAAGAAAATCGACTTTATACCTAAATATAAGATTACGGAATTCTTCTAAATGCACTGCCGTTATGCCGATAAGGCTTTTGTGGACTTTAGTAGGATAAAGAGGGTAAATTAACTTAAATATGTTAAACTAATGATTTGAAGCACTTTAATATCGATTGCTAAATGTGCCGTTATGCCGTTATGGCTTTATGCCAACTTCAGTTCGTTAGAGAAGGTTTATTAACTTAAATATGGTAAACTAATGATTTGAAGCATTTCGATATCGATAACTTAATGTGTATACCCAAGAAAATGGACTTTGTACCTAAATATAAGATTGCGGAATTCTTCTAAATGCACTGCCGTTATGCGGCCAAGGCTTTGTGCCAACTTCATTTCGTTAAAGAAGGTTTATTAACTTAAATAAATTAAACTAATGATTTGAAGTATTTTGATATCGATTGCTAAATGTGTATATACAAGAAAATCGACTTCATACCTAAACAAATGATTACGGAATTCATCCAAATATACTGCCGTTATGCCGTTATGGTTTAATGTAAACTTCAGTAAGATAAAGAAGATTAATTAACTTAAATATATTAAACTAATAGTTTGAAGCATTTCGATATCGATTGCTAAATGTGTGAATACAAGAAAATCGATTTTATATTTGAATATAAGTTAAAGGAGTTCTTCAAAATGCACTGCCGTTATGCCGTTATGGCTTCGTGTTAACTTCAGTTCGTTAAAGAAGGTTTATTAACTTAAATAAATTAAACTAATGATTTGAAGTATTTTGATATCGATTGCTAAATGTGTATATACAAGAAAATCGACTTCATACCTAAACAAATGATTACGGAATTCTTCCAAATGTACTGTCGTTATGCCGCTATGGCTTTATGTCAACTTCAATACGTTAAAGAAGGTTAATTAACTTAAATATGTTAAACTAATGATTTGAAGCATTTCGCAAATGATTGCTAAATGTGTATATTACAACAAAATCGACTTTATACCTAAATATAAGATTACGGAATTCTTCCAAACGCACTGCCGTTATGCTGTTAAGGCTTTTGTAGTCTTTAGTAGGATATAGAGGGTTAATTTACCTAAATAGGTTAAACTAATGATTTGAAGCAATTTGATATCTATTGCTAAATGTGTATATATAAGAAAATCACCTTTATACCTAAATACAAGATTACGGAATTCTTCTAAATGCACTGCCGTTGTACCGTTTGGGATTTATGTAGACTTCAGTTTGATAAAGAAGGTTTATTAACTCAAATATGTTAAACTAATGATTTGAAGCATTTCTATATCGATTGCTAAATATGTATATACAAGAAAATCGATTTTATACATAAATATAAGAATACGGAATTTTTCTACATGCACTGCCGTTATGCCGCCATGGGTCTATGTAAACTTTAGTGCGTTAAAGAAGCTTTATTAACTGAAATATGTTAAACTAATGATTTGAAGCATTTCGATATCGATTGCTAAATGAGTATATACAAGAAAATCAACTTTATACCGAAATATAAGATTACGGAATTCTTCTAAATGCACTGCCGTTATGCCGCCATGGCTTCATGCCAACTTAAGTTCGTTAAAGAAGGTTTATTAACTTAAATATGTTAAAATACTGATTTGAAGCATTTCGATATCGATTGCTAAATGTGTATATCCAAGAAAATCGACTTTATACCTAAATATAAAATTACGGAATTCTTCTTAATGCACTGCCGTTATGCCGCCATGGCTTCATGCCAACTTCAGTTCGTTAAAGAAGGTTTATTAACTTAAATATGTTAAACTAATGATTTGAAACATTTTGGTATCGATTGCTAAATGTGTACATACAAGAAAATCGATTTTATACATATATATAAGAATACGGAATTCTTCTAAATGCACTGCCGTTATGCCGCCAAGGCTATATGTAAACCTCAGTTCGTTAGGGAAGGTTTAAGGTACTTAGATATGTTAAATTAATGATTTGAAGCACTTCGATATCGATTGCTTAATGCATGTATACAAGAAAATCGACTTTATACCTAAATATAAGGTCACGGATTTCTTCCAAATGTACTGTCGTTATGGCACTATGTAAACTTCAGTAAGTTTTAGAAGGTTAATTAACTCAAATATGTTAAACTAATGATTTGAAGCATTTCGATATCGATTGCTAAATGTGTATATACAAGAAAATCGATTTTATACATAAATATAAGAATACGGAATTTTTCAACATGCACTGCCGTTATGCCGTCATGGGTCTATGTAAACTTTAGTGCGTTAAAGAAGCTCTATTAACTGAAATATGTTAAACTAATGATTTGAAGCATTTCGATATCGATTGCTAAATGAGTATATACAAGAAAATCAACTTTATACCGAAATATAAGATTACGGAATTCTTCTAAATGCACTGCCGTTATGCCGCCATGGCTTCATGCCAACTTAAGTTCGTTAAAGAAGGTTTATTAACTTAAATATGTTAAAATACTGATTTGAAGCATTTCGATATCGATTGCTAAATGTGTATATCCAAGAAAATCGACTTTATACCTAAATATAAAATTACGGAATTCTTCTTAATGCACTGCCGTTATGCCGCCATGGCTTTATGCCAACTTCAGTTCGTTAAAGAAGGTTTATTAACTCAACTATGTTTAACTAATGCTTTGAAGCATTTCGATATCGATTGCTAAATGTGTACATACAAGAAAATCGATTTTATACATATATATAAGAATACGGAATTCTTCTAAATGCACTGCCGTTATACCGCCAAGGCTTTATGTAAACTTCAGTTCGTTAGGGAAGGTTTAAGGTACTTAGATATGTTAAATTAATGATTTGAAGCACTTCGATATCGATTGCTTAATGCATGTATACAAGAAAATCGACTTTATACCTAAATATAAGGTCACGGAATTCTTCCAAATGTACTGTCGTTATGGCACTATGTAAACTTCAGTAAGTTTTAGAAGGTTAATTAACTTAAAAATGTTAAACTAATGATTTGAAGCATTTCGATATCGATTGCTTAGTGTGTATATACTACAAAATCTACTTTATACCTAAATATAAGATTACGGAATTCTTCTAAATGCACTGCCTTTATACCTGTTCACATGAGCTATGAGCGTTCTGCAGCATCCCACATCACATCATCACATCACCACATATCATCACACATCACATCATATCACGTCACAACACCTCATCACACAACAGCTCACAGCATACCCCAATACACGCACACGCATCAAACACCGATCATTACTACAACACTGCAACACAACAACCATACGATCATCAACGAGACGACTCGTAATGTCAGCTAATTTCACCACCCAAACCATCAAAAGGGATTGATTCGACCGGGATTACTCTCTTACCGTTTTCATCCGTGAAACAAGGCAGTCGTCCGCGAAATTCAGTTTTTTACCAATTTTTCGTACCGCAACTATCACCGCAATTTCTTTTTTTCATCCAAACCGTGAAGCACCGAGCTCGCCATCATTGTCCAACATTGGAATCTACATATTTATTAATATATATTAAATACACCGAAGTGTATACGAAAAACCCAAGTTTTTTATTGTGAAATAATAAAGTGATTATTAGAATTATAACGTGTGAAAACCAGTGCCTTTTGTTTACTTTCCAACTCATAGGTATACGACAAAAGGTAAGTATACCAGTGCCACACGTGAATAAATGGTCCTTCGAGCCTCTCAGAAAGGCACCTAAGAAAGAAAAAAAAAAAAAACCCAAACAACAAACGTAAATTAGAAAATGAAAAAATTAAAATTAAATACATAAAGAAAAAGTGTAAAAAAAAAAAACAAAAAAAAAAATAAATAAATAATATATATATATATATATATATATATTTAATAAAATAATTACATACTAATACATATATAAAGCAAAGGATTAATCGATTTATGCGGGAACAAGCGTTCGCAAAGTCCTATAATCAACTTCATTTATAATAAAATTTATTATATTTACAAAAATTTTTACAATACCAATTTTAAATTATATCTAAAACGAAATATTGACAAACATTTTTTACAAAAATTTTTAATAACGCCATTTATAAAATTCTATTTCTAACGAAATATTGCAAAAATTTTTTTCTTTTTTATATATATTACTTCATAATACCAATTTTACAATTGTAGTATTTCAAACGAAACATTTTTAAGCTCAAAGCTTCCAATTCAATTTAATTAATGCAATCTGACAAATCAAGAGAGGTTAAGCCAAAAACACCTCTATCATTAGAAATTCCTAAAATGGCTGATGAAGATAAGCCACAAGGCACACCTGCAGAAGCTACACGCTCAAAGCAGAGTATAAAACAAAAAAGATCAAAAGATCAGACAATATCTAGATTCATCACTGAAAGTGACAGTTTTATAAGATATTGTACAAGATTCCAAGCTTCCCCTATTACTGACATCACAGAATCAGTTTTAAATATAAAACTAGAAAGTGTGAACAATCTCTGGGCTCGCCTTCTGGCAGCGTACGATACAGTACTAGATACTGACGACGCAGAACTCCCAGAAAACGCAAAAGCTTCGGCGACAGCCAAATGTGATAACTGCCGCGATCAGTATGAGTTAACAAAGGGAATGATAAATGAACAAATAAGTTTAGTAAGGCCAAGTAGAGCCACTACTCCCCCTCCCAGAGTAGTTACAACACCAAAAGAAGACCTAGATAAAGGCATGTATCTAAAGGTACCAGCTTGTGATACTGAAGTTTTCAATGGATGTTATGACCAGTGGCCGTCCTTCCGGGACATGTTCACTGCCGTTTATAAAAACCATCCTAAACTCTCACAAGCACAAAAGTTATACCATCTAAGGTACAAAACAAAAGGGGAAGCAGGCAGTATCGTCAAGCGATTCGCTTTAAATGACGAAAATTTTAAGCTGGCTTGGGAAGCACTAGTCGAAAGATACGAAAATGGAAGGGTTATGATAGAAAACCCAATAAAAACATTATTACATCTACCAAAAATTCAAAAAGAAACCAGCCAGGAATTTCAAAATTTATACTCGACAGTGACTAATTGCATATCAGTGTTAAAAACACAAAATATCTCTACAGAATCGTGGGACCCCATCATAGTAACTATTTGTGCAGAAACTCTCCCTGATGCTGCGTTACTACGATGGGAACAATCACTTGTGGAAAGAAAAAAAATGCCCACATGGGAGCAAATGAAAGCATTCCTCACTGCTCAATACGAGATAGCTGAGCGAATTGACAACAAAAATATAAATCTAAAAAGTCATCAAAATGACTCAAGTAAAAACTTGTTTAAACCTCAAGCCAGCAATAATATGCCATACAATAGACACGTTAATAAAAGTCACACTTTCGTGTCAAACCAAACTAATAAATGGCAACCAGTATGTGAAATTTGTAAAGGAGGTCATAACATAAGATCTTGCGAGAGATTTAAAAAATTATCCGTTTCTGACAGAAACAATCTTGTCAGACAACATAAACTTTGCATCAACTGTCTGTCGAATGCTCATACGACAAAAGACTGTGAAAGCAAATTTAGTTGTGTGTACTGTCAACGAAGACATCACTCATTGCTTCATATTACAAATTTTCAAAATATGAAGCAAAATCAATTTCATAAAACCACCGGGTTAGTCACTACAACCAAAAGTGATAATCCCGAAATCTCAAATCCCGAAAAAAGGGAAGAACAACCATGTTGCTCTAAAGCAGCAAAAATTCAAGCTCTTCATTCAGAAAATGAAAGCAAAATTCTTTTACCCACTGCGGTCATCACCATAGCACATAAGGGTGATTTATTCAAACTAAGAGCACTAATAGATCAAGGATCTCAAAGATCCTTTATATCATCAAAAGCTCAAAACCGGCTCAAATTGCCAATAAAACATTCAAATTTCCAAATCTCGGGAATGGGCGGAAGAATTATCCAAAATTCGAACAAAATATGCCCAATTACCATAGTATCTCCAAATGCGGATATTAGAATAGATGCGCAAGCCATCGTTCTACCGCAACTCACAAATTTGCTTCCAAGCTATGAAGTAAATAAAGTACACTGGGAAAAATGCTCACATCTTAAATTAGCAGATCCCAATTGTCATACCCCATCACAAATCGACATGTTATTAGGCAGTGACTTAATACCTCAAATAATTCTTGAAGGTATTGAGAAAATCTCCAATAAATTGTTAGCCCAAAATACAATCTTTGGGTGGATTATTAGTGGCCAAGTCCCTGAAAAAATCAATTCTTTCACCACACAAGTGGAAAATATCTCAAACGAGTTCTTAAGTAATCAACTCAAAAAATTCTGGGAAATAGAAGAATTACCCCAAATCACACAGCTTTCAGAAGACGACCAGGCATGCGAAGCCTATTACAAATCCACAACAACAAGAAACGAACATGGTCGTTATGTTGTGCGATTACCTTTCAAACCAACTTTCCCTGAAACCATAGCTCTAGGCCACTCTAGAATATCAGCAGTCCAGCAATTTCTAAGCCTGGAAAAAAGCCTGATAAAGAAAAGGGAGCTTAAATCGGCATACGATAATGTGATGGACGAATATCTGGACCTCAATCATATGGAAGAAGCTGTACCATATGAAAAGTTATCTAAAGGTAGATATTTATCTTTTTATCTGCCACATCATGGGGTAATAAGACCTGATAAAATTACAACAAAAGTACGAGTGGTTTTCAATGCCTCAAAGTGTACGAGCTCAGGCAAATCCCTCAATGATGTACTATACACAGGGCCAACATTACAACCTGATCTCATGTTGCTAATTCTAAATTGGCGCATGTTTAAATACGTTTTCAATGGGGATGTAGAGAAAATGTACAGACAAATTCTAGTACATGAAGAGGACCAAGATTTCCAACGTATAGTCTTCCGGAAATCAAGTAATAGTCCAATCAGCGACTACAAACTTAAAACCGTCACCTTTGGCATCAATTGCGCACCCTATTTGGCGATCAGGACACTACATGAAGTGGCAAAAACAAATGCAACAAATTTACCTTTAGCATCTTCTGTGTTGCAAACACAAACATACGTGGACGACATACTATCAGGTAGCCACAGTATCGCATTAGCACGCGAGTCACTATCGCAAGTGATCGAAGCATTAAAATCAGCAGGTTTCCCCCTAAAGAAAATTACTTCAAATCACCCTGATATAATAAAAGACATTAAAAAAGAAGACTTATTAGATACAGACTTCCTTAAATTTGAAAAGGCTAGTACTACTAAAACTCTAGGAATTCAATGGAATGCGATAACAGATCAATTCTCATATACAATTGAGTCAATATCTGCAATGTCCGCCATTACAAAACGCCAAATACTTTCCTCGGTGGCAAAACTTTTCGACCCCGCAGGATGGCTTTCGCCAATAATGATTCAAGCAAAAATCCTCATTCAAGAATTGTGGCAAGATGGCACTGAATGGGATGAACAGGTAAAACCTTTACGTTTAGCGAAATGGGTTCAATTTGCTAACAATTTACATACTATATCTGAAATTCGAATCCCTCGATGGGTAAATTTCACACCTCACATTAACACAGAATTACACGGTTTCTGTGATGCCTCCGAAAAGGCATATTGCGCAGCAGTTTACGTACGCACACAGTACGATAACAAAATATCTGCACACCTCTTGGTAGCCAAAGCCAAAGTTGCACCTTTGAAGACACTCAGTCTGCCACGGCTTGAACTGAATGGTGCTCTTCTGTTAGCAAAATTAATTTCCATTGTCCAAACCCATCTCAAATTAAACGATCATAAAATGTATCTTTGGTCAGACTCAGAGATAGTTTTAGCATGGTTAGAAAAACCACCCTATTGCTGGAAGACCTATGTGTCTAACCGAATATCCCAAATTTTAGACCTGGTTGGCCCAGCAAAATGGCAACATGTTGCAAGTGCAGATAACCCAGCGGATCTTGGGACAAGAGGTTGCAAGCCATTGCACCTCACCAGCACTACACTCTGGTGGAATGGTCCTACATGGCTAACAGAATCACAAGAACTCTGGCCAAGGTCTCCCGCTCGTAATATAATACCGCCGGAAAGTCGGAAAATTGAAAATTTTCATATCATTCCAGAAGAGGATGATATTCTCCACAGATTTTCGTCATTTGCTAGAGCACTAAGAGTAGTCGCTTACATGCACAAATTCATTCAAAGACTTAAACTAAAAATGAAAGGAGCACCAAATGATCCATGCGTACAACTAACGCATTCCGACTTGCAACATGCCAAGGTCAGTCTAATATTATATACACAAACTCGCTATTTCAGCAAAGAGAAATCAAAGTTGCTCGAAAAGCGACCTCTCGAAAAGGGAAGCTCACTTCTCGTATTAAATCCATTCTTGGATTCTAAGGGGTTAATAAGGGCAAATGGAAGATTGGCGAACTCCAGCCTTAGTTATAACGAACGACATCCCATCATTATCCAGAGAAATCCCGTTTTACTTACCTATTTCTAGCATATCTGCACCATCTTACACTGCATGGTGAGCATCGATTAATGCAACAAATGGTCCGTCAAGAATTTTATATACCTCGACTAAAGCCACAAATAAAAAGGACGATTTTCATGTGTAAACCATGTACCATGTACAAACACAAAATGCGTACGCAGATCATGGCAGCTTTACCACCTGAGCGCTGCAACTATGCTCTACCCTTTACCATCACTGGGGTTGATTTTGCTGGACCTTTCCAGATAAAGGCCTCCATGTTAAGGTCTTCTTCATTTAGAAAAGGGTATGTGGCTGTCTTTGTATGTTTTACGACAAAGGCAGTACACCTCGAGCTTTGTTCAGATCTGACCACTGCGGCTTTTCTTGCAGCATTTGCACGCTTTGTCGGACGACGCGGATTTCCTTCAAAAATAATGAGCGATAATGGAAAAAACTTTGTCGGAGCCCAAAGAGCAACCGAGAAGGAGTTTATAAACTTCATGAAAGAAGTCTCCCCTGAAATAGTTAATAAATATGCACCCCAAGGGATCGATTGGCAATTTATACCTCCATGTTCTCCACACATGGGCGGACTTTGGGAATCAGCAGTAAAAAGCTTTAAGTCCCATTTAAAGAAAACGGCTGGTAATCATAAATTCAATTATGAGGAGTTTACTACACTCCTCACTCGTATTGAAGCCGTATTAAATTCAAGACCCATATCACCCCTCTCGCAAGATCCCTCCGATTTCACAGCTCTTACACCAGGTCATTTCCTCAGAGGAGCTCCTCTTCTCGCCATACCTGAGACAGAAGGAGACTCACTCAGTTTAATAAATCGATGGGAAAGAATCAAGATTCTCCATCACGAATTCAGCCACAGATGGAAGGAAGACTATCTCAAAGATCTCCATAAGAGATATCGCTGGAAAACGGCCCAGAAGGAAGCCAAGGCAGGAGAATGCGTAATAATACAGGACGAATGCCTTCCTCCAACAGAATGGCGACTAGGCCGCATTGAAAAGGTTCATCGAGGATCAGATGGTCACATAAGAGTAGTCGACGTGCGAACACAAACCGGCATATTAACTCGACCAGTCACCAAACTGTGTTTTCTTCCAAACAGCGAAGAACACCTTCAACCAAAACCGCAAAATAACACGCAAAAGTAATCGAAAAATAATAAAGCAATTCCGCTAATTCGAAAATAACCCGCTTTATGATCCGTACAAAAAATAAATTCAACCAAGCGCGTTGAAAATCAATTTATTATACAAACATATACATGCATATGTATAGATATGTAGCTATAACAACTACATGCTGATATTATAAACAAAATCAATTTAATTACAATTTTATATTCCCATAGAAATGGACGTAGAGGAGATCCAAACCGCCTCCAACACCGTCAGGTCCGAAATCGCTATACCCAAAGCGTCGGCTGCACCAGTTGCCGCACCAAGGACCAGGGTTATGCGACCACCGCCATCCGCCGAAGCAGTCAGGGAGATGAGAGAGGAGCAGCTATTGGAGCCTCAGGGGCCTCCATGTTGCAGCCTGTGCCATCGCCCACACGCCCTGAAACGATGCTCCATTTTCAAGAGCATGAAGCCTGCTCAACGGCAACAGGTTGCAAGAGCCCATGGGCATTGCATGACCTGCCTGGCAGATGACCACGCCACCATAGAGTGCTGGGCCGACGGCGCCTGTCAATATTGCCAGAGGCCCCATCACACTCTATTTCATCGTTTTCCCCGCCGAGCCAATCCGTCGGAAAGTAGCACCAACACCCGTATCAGACCACGCAGCGATGCTACCCGGCGACGACGAAGCAGCCAAACAACCGCAACACGTAGACGGCCATCTCCGCCACGCCACGCTCAGCGTCAGCAACAACGACGCTCAACAGGGTTGAGCGCTGTACTAAACACATTGCAACAGCTGCAACGGCTCCTAGCCGATTAATTCGCCTAGGGGGGCCGGGATGTTCACATGAGCTATGAGCGTTCTGCAGCATCCCACATCACATCATCACATCACCACATATCATCACACATCACATCATATCACGTCACAACACCTCATCACACAACAGCTCACAGCATACCCCAATACACGCACACGCATCAAACACCGATCATTACTACAACACTGCAACACAACAACCATACGATCATCAACGAGACGACTCGTAATGTCAGCTAATTTCACCACCCAAACCATCAAAAGGGATTGATTCGACCGGGATTACTCTCTTACCGTTTTCATCCGTGAAACAAGGCAGTCGTCCGCGAAATTCAGTTTTTTACCAATTTTTCGTACCGCAACTATCACCGCAATTTCTTTTTTTCATCCAAACCGTGAAGCACCGAGCTCGCCATCATTGTCCAACATTGGAATCTACATATTTATTAATATATATTAAATACACCGAAGTGTATACGAAAAACCCAAGTTTTTTATTGTGAAATAATAAAGTGATTATTAGAATTATAACGTGTGAAAACCAGTGCCTTTTGTTTACTTTCCAACTCATAGGTATACGACAAAAGGTAAGTATACCAGTGCCACACGTGAATAATACCGTTAAGGCTTTATGCCAACTTCAGTTCGTTAAAGAAGTTTTATTAACTTAAATATGTTAAACTAATGATAGGAAGCATTTCGATATCGATTGCTAAATGTGTATATACAAGAAAATCGATTTTATACATAAATATAAGAATACGGAATTCTTCTAAATGCACTGCCGTTATGCCGCCACGGGGTTATGTTAACCTCAGCGCAATAAAGAAACTTTATTAACTGAAATATATTAAACTAATGATTTGATGCATTTCGATATCGATTGCTAAATGAGTATATACAAAAAAATCAACTTAATACCTAAATATAAGATTGCGGAGTTCTTCTAAATGCACTGCCGTTATGCCGCCAAGGCTTTGTGCCAACTTCAGTTCGTTAAAGAGGGTTTATTAACTTAAATATGTTAAACTAATGATTTGAAGCATTTCGATATCGATGGCTAAATGTGTATATACAAGAAAATCGACTTCATACCTAAACAAATGATTACGGAATTCATCCAAATAAACTGCCGTTATGCCGTTATGGTTTAAAGTAAACTTCCGTAAGATAAAGAAGATTAATTAACTTAAATATATTAAACTAATAGTTTGAAGCATTTCGATATCGATTGCTAAATGTGTAAATACAAGAAAATCGATTTTATATTTGAATATAAGTTAAAGGAGTTCTTCTAAATGCACTGCCGTTATGCCGTTATGGCTTCAAGTTAACTTCAGTTCGTTAAAGAAGGTTTATTAACTTAAATAAATTAAACTAATGATTTGAAGTATTTTGATATCGATTGCTAAATGTGTATATACAAGAAAATCGACTTCATACCTAAACAAATGATTACGAAATTCATCCAAATATACTGCCGTTATGCCGTTATGGTTTAATGTAAACTTCAGTAAGATAAAGAAGATTAATTAACTTAAATATATTAAACTAATAGTTTGAAGCATTTCGATATCGATTGCTAAATGTGTGAATACAAGAAAATCGATTTTATATTTGAATATAAGTTAAAGGAGTTCTTCTAAATGCACTGCCGTTATGCCGTTATGGCTTCATGTTAACTTCAGTTCGTTAAAGAAGGTTTATTAACTTAAATAAATTACACTAGTTATTTGAAGCATTTCGAAATCGATTGCTTAATGCATATATACAAGAAAATCGACTTTATACCTAAACATAAGATTACGGAGTTCTTCCAAATGTTCTGTCGTTATGCCGCTATGGCTTTATATCAACTTCAATACGTTAAAGAAGATTAATTAACTTAAATATGTTAAACTAATGATTTGAAGCATTTCGCTAATGATTGCTAAATGTGTATATACAACAAAATCGACTTTATACCTAAATATAAGATTACGGAATTCTTCCAAACGCACTGCCGTTATGCTGTTAAGGCTTTTGTAGACTTTAGTAGGATATAGAGGGTTAACTTACTTAAATATGTTAAACTAATGATTTGAAGCATTTCGATATCGATTGCTAAATGTGTACATACAAGAAAATCGATTTTATACATATATATAAGAATAGGGATTTCTTCTAAATGCACTGCCGTTACGCCGCCTAGGCTTTATGTAAACTTCAGTTCGTTAGAGAAGGTTTAAGGTACTTAGATATGTTAAACTAATGATTTGAAGCACTTCGATATCGATTGCTAAATGTGTATATACAACAAAATCGACTTTATACCTAAATATAAGATTACGAAATTCTTCCAAATGTACTGTCGTTATGCCACTATGTAAACTTCAGTAAGTTAAAGAAGGTTAATTAACTTAAAAATGTTAAACTAATGATTTGAAGCATTTCGTTATCGATTGCTAAATGTGAATATACATGAAAATTCCTGAATATAAGATTACGGAATTCTTCTAAATGCACTGCCGTTATACCGTTAAGGCTTTATGCCAACTTCAGTTCGTTAAAGAAGTTTTATTAACTTAAATATGTTAAACTTATGATTTGAAGCATTTCGATATCGATTGCTAAATGTGTATATACAAGAAAATCGATTTTATACAAAAATATAAGAATACGGAGTTCTTCTACATGCACTGCCGTTATGCCGCCATTGGTTTATGTTAACCTCAGCTCGTTAAAGAAGCTTTATTAACTGAAATATGTTAAACTAAAGATTTGAAGCATTTCGATATCGATTGCTAAATGAGTATATACAAGAAAATCGACTTTATACCTAAATATAAGATTACGGAATTCTTCTAAATGCACTGCCGTTATGCCGATAAGGCTTTTGTGGACTTTAGTAGGATAAAGAGGGTAAATTAACTTAAATATGTTAAACTAATGATTTGAAGCACTTTAATATCGATTGCTAAATGTGCCGTTATGCCGTTATGGCTTTATGCCAACTTCAGTTCGTTAGAGAAGGTTTATTAACTTAAATATGGTAAACTAATGATTTGAAGCATTTCGATATCGATAACTTAATGTGTATACCCAAGAAAATGGACTTTGTACCTAAATATAAGATTGCGGAATTCTTCTAAATGCACTGCCGTTATGCGGCCAAGGCTTTGTGCCAACTTCATTTCGTTAAAGAAGGTTTATTAACTTAAATAAATTAAACTAATGATTTGAAGTATTTTGATATCGATTGCTAAATGTGTATATACAAGAAAATCGACTTCATACCTAAACAAATGATTACGGAATTCATCCAAATATACTGCCGTTATGCCGTTATGGTTTAATGTAAACTTCAGTAAGATAAAGAAGATTAATTAACTTAAATATATTAAACTAATAGTTTGAAGCATTTCGATATCGATTGCTAAATGTGTGAATACAAGAAAATCGATTTTATATTTGAATATAAGTTAAAGGAGTTCTTCAAAATGCACTGCCGTTATGCCGTTATGGCTTCGTGTTAACTTCAGTTCGTTAAAGAAGGTTTATTAACTTAAATAAATTAAACTAATGATTTGAAGTATTTTGATATCGATTGCTAAATGTGTATATACAAGAAAATCGACTTCATACCTAAACAAATGATTACGGAATTCTTCCAAATGTACTGTCGTTATGCCGCTATGGCTTTATGTCAACTTCAATACGTTAAAGAAGGTTAATTAACTTAAATATGTTAAACTAATGATTTGAAGCATTTCGCAAATGATTGCTAAATGTGTATATTACAACAAAATCGACTTTATACCTAAATATAAGATTACGGAATTCTTCCAAACGCACTGCCGTTATGCTGTTAAGGCTTTTGTAGTCTTTAGTAGGATATAGAGGGTTAATTTACTTAAATAGGTTAAACTAATGATTTGAAGCAATTTGATATCTATTGCTAAATGTGTATATATAAGAAAATCACCTTTATACCTAAATACAAGATTACGGAATTCTTCTAAATGTACTGCCGTTATGCCGCCATGGCTTTATGCCAACTTCAGTTCGTTAAAGGAGGTTTATTAACTTAAATATGTTAAACTAATGATTTGAAGCATTTCGATATCGATTGCTAAATGTGTATATACAAGAAAATCGACTTTATACCTAAATATAAGATAACGGAGTTCTTCTAAATGCACTGCCGTGATGCCGCCATGGCTTTATGCCAACTTCCGTTCGTGAAAGAAGGTTTATTAACTTAAATATGTTAAACTAATGATTTGAAGCATTTCGATATCGTTTTCTAAATGTGTATATACAAGAAAATCGACTTTATACATAAATATAAGTTAACGGAGTTCTTCCAAATGTACTGTCGTTATGCCACTATGTAAACTTCAGTAAGATAAAGAAGGTTAATTATCTTAAAAATGTTAAACTAATGATTTGAAGCATTTCGATATCGATTGCTAAATGTGTATATACAAGAAAATACCTAAATAAAGGATTACGGAGTTCTTCTAAATGCACTGCCGTTATACCGTTAAGGCTTTATGCCAACTTCAGTTCGATTAAGAAGGTTTATTAACTTAAATATGTCACACAAGTTATTAGAAGCATTTCGATATCGATTGCTAAATGTGTATATACAACAAAAACGACTTTATACCTAAATATAAGATTACGGAATTCTTCCAAATGTACTGTCGTTATGCCACTATGTAAACATCAGTAAGATAAAGAAGGTTAATTATCTTAAAAATGTTAAACTAATGATTTGAAGCATTTCGATATCGATTGCTAAATGTGTATATAAAAGAAAATCGACTTTTTACCTAGATATAAGATTACGGAATTCTTCTACATGCACTGCCGCTATGCCGCCATGGGTTTATGTTAACTTCAGTTCGTTAAAGAAGCTTTATTAACTGAAATATGTTAAACTAATGATTTGAAGCATTTCGATATCGATCGCTAAATGAGTATATCCAAAAAATTAAATTTATACCTAAATATAAGGTTACGGAATTCTTCTAAATGTACTGTCGATATAGCACTATGTAAACTTCAGTAAGCTAAAGAAGGTTAATTAACTTACAAATGTTAAACTAGTGATTTGAAGCATTTCGATATCGATTGCTAAATGTGTATTTACAAGAAAATCGATTTTATACATAAATGTTAGAATACGGAATTCTTCTACATTCACTGCCCTTACGCCGCCATGGGCTTATGTTAACTTCAGTGCGTTAAAGAAGCTTTATTAACTGAAATATGTTAAACTTATGATTTGAAGCATTTCGATATCAATTGCTAAATGAGTATATACAAGAAAATCACCTTTTTACCTAAATATAAGATAACAGAATTCTTCTAAATGCACTGCCGTTATGCCGGTAGGCTTTTGTAGACTTTAGTAGGATAAAGAGGGTTAATTAACTTAAATATATTAAACTAACGATTTGAAGCATTTCGATATCGATTGCTAAATGTGTATATACAAGAAAATCGACTTTATACCCAAATTTAAGATAACGGAGTTCTTCTAACTGCACTGTCGTTATGCCGTTATCGTTAAAGGAGGTTTATTAACTTAAATATGTTAAACCAATGATTTGAAGCATTTCGATATAGATTGCTAAATGTGTATATACAAGAAAATCAACTTTATACCTAAATATAAGATAACGGAGTTCTTCTAAATGCACTGCCGTTATGCCGTTATGGCCTTATGTTAACTTCAGTTCGTTAAAGAAGGTTTATTAACTTAAATATGTCACACTAGTTATTTGAAGCATTTCGAAATCGATTGCTTAATGTGTATATACAAGAAAATCGACTTTATACCTAAATATAAGGTTACGGAATTCTTCCAAATGTACTGTCGTTATGGCACTATGTAAACTTCAATATGATAAAGAAGGTTAATTAACTTAAAAATGTTAAACTAATGATTTGAAGCATTTCGATATCGATTGCTAAATGTGCCGCTATGCCGTTATGGCTTTATGTTAACTTCAGTTCGTTAAAGAAGGTTTATTAACTTAAATATGTTAAACTAATGATTTGAAGCATTTCGATATCGATTGCTAATGTATATACAAGAAAATCGACTTTATACTAAATATAAGTTACGGATTCTTCTAAATGATGCCGTTATGCCGCATGCTTTATGTTAACTTCATTTCGTTAAAGAAGGTTTGTTAACTTAAATATGTCACACTAGTTATTTGAAGCATTTCGAAATCGATTGCATAATGATATATTCAAGAAAATCGACTTTATACTTAAATATAAGGTTTCGGAATTCTTCCAAATGTACTGTCGTTATGGCACTATGTAAACTTCAATATGCTAAAGAAGGTTAATTAACTTAAAAATGTTAAACTAATGATTTGAAGCATTTCGATATCGATTGCTAAATGTGTATTTTTAACAAGAAATTTTTTCGATTTTATACTTTAAATGTAAAAGAATCCCGGAATTCTTCTACATGCACTGCCGCTATGCCGCCATGGGTTTATGTTAACTTCAGTTCGTTAAAGAAGCTTTATTAACTGAAATATGTTAAACTAATGATTTGAAGCATTTCGATATCGATTGCTAAATGAGTATATACAAAAAAATCAACTTTATACCTAAATATAAGTTTACGGAATTCTTCTAAATGTACTGTCGATATGGCACTATGTAACTTCAGTAAGCTAAAGGAGGTTAATTCACTTACAAATGTTAAACTAGTGATTTGAAGCATTTCGATATCGATTGCTAAATGTGTATATACAAGAAAATCGATTTTATACATAAATGTTAGAATACGGAATTCTTCTACATTCACTGCCGTTACGCCGCCATTTTATGTTAACTTCAGCGCGTTAAAGAAGCTTTATTAACTGAAATATGTTAAACTTATGATTTGAAGCATTTCGATATCGATTGCTAAATGAGTATATACAAGAAATATTTATACCTAAATATAAGATTACAGAATTCTTCTAAATGCACTGCCGTTATGCCGGTAGGCTTTTGTAACTTCAGTAAGCTAAAAAAAATTTATTAACTTAAATATGTTAAACCAATGATTTGAAGCATTTCGATTTTTCGATATAGATGCTTAATGTGTATACACAAGAAAATCGACTTTATACCTAAATATAAGGTTACGGAATTCTTCCAAATGTACTGTCGTTATGGCACTATGTAAACTTCAGTAAGTAAGGAAGGTTAATTAACTTAAAAATGTTAATCTAATGATTTAAAGCATTTCGATATCGATTGCTAAATGTGTATATACAAGAAAATACCTAAATATAAATTACGGAGTTCTTCTAAATGCACTGCCGTTATACCGTTAAGGCTTTATGCCAACTTTAGTTCGATTAAGAAGGTTTATTAACTTAAATATGTCACACTAGTTATTTGAAGCATTTCGAAATCGAATGCTTAATGCATATATACAAGAAAATCGACTTTATACTTAAATATAAGGTTTCGGAATTCTTCCAAATGTACTGTCGTTATGGCACTATGTAAACTTCAATATGATAAGAAGGTTAACTAACTTAAAAATGTTAAACTAATGATTTGAAGCATTTCGATATCGATTGCTAAATGTGCCGCTATGCCGGTATGGCTTTATGTTAACTTCAGTTCGTTAAAGAAGCTTTATTAACTGAAATATGTTAAACTAATGATTGGAAGCATTTCGATATCGATTGCTAAATGTGCCGCTATGCCGTTATGGCTCTATGTTAACTTCAGTTCGTTAAAGAAGGTTTATTAACTTAAATATGTTAAACCAATGATTTGAAGCATTTCGATATAGATTGCTTAATGTGCCGCTATGCCGTTATGGCTTTATGTTAACTTCAATTCGTTAAAGAAGGTTTATTAACTTAAATATGTTAAACCAATGATTTGAAGCATTTCGATATAGATTGCTTAATGTGTATACACAAGAAAATCGACTTTATACCTAAATATAAGGTTACGGAATTCTTCCAAATGTACAGTCGTTATGGCACTATGTAAACTTCAGTAAGTTAAGGAAGGTTAATTAACTTAAAAATGTTAATCTAATGATTTGAAGCATTTCGATATCGATTGCTAAATGTGTATATACAAGAAAATACCTAAATATAAGATTACGGAGTACTTCTAAATACACTGCCGTTATACCGTTAAGGCTTTATGCCAACTTTAGTTCGATTAAGAAGGTTTATTAACTTAAATATGTTAAACTAATGATTTGAAGCATTTCGATATCGATTGCTTAATGTGTATATACAACAAGATCGACTTTATACCTAAGTATAAGATTACGGAATTCTTCAAAATGTACTGTCGTTATGCCACTATGTAAACTTCAGTAAGATATAGAATGTTAATTATCTTAAAAATGTTAAACTAATGATTTGAAGCATTTCGACATCGTTTGCTAAATGTGTATATACAAGAAAATCGCTTTTATACATAAATATAAGTTAACAGAGTTCTTCTAAATGAACTGCCGTTATGCCGTTATGGCTTTATGTTAACTTCATTTCGTTAAAGAAGGTTTGTTAACTGAAATATGTTAAACTAATGATTTGAAGCATTTCGATATCGATTGCTAAATGAGTATATACAAAAAAATCAACTTTATACCTATATATAAGGTTACGGAATTCTTCTAAATGTACTGTCGATATGGCACTATGTAAACTTCAGTTCGTTAAAGAAGGTTAATTAGCTTACAAATGTTAAACTAATGATTTGAAGCATTTCGGTATCGATTGCTAAATGTGCCGCTATGCCGTTATGGCTTTATGTTAACTTCAGTTCGTTAAAGAAGGTTTATTAACTGAAATATGTTAAACCAATGATTTGAAGAATTTCGATATAGATTGCTAAATGTGTATATACAAGAAAATCGACTTTATACCTAAATATAAGGTTACGGAATTCTTCCAAATGTACTGTCGTTATGGCACTATGTAAACTTCAATATGCTAAAGAAGGTTAATTAACTTAAAAATGTTAAACTAATGATTTGAAGCATTTCGATATCGATTGCTAATTGTGCCGCCATGCCGTTATGGCTTTTTGTTAACTTCAGTTCGTTAAAGAAGGTTTATTAACTTAAATGTGTTAAACCAATGATTTGAAGCATTTCGATATAGATTGCTAAATGTGTATATATAAGAAAATCGACTTTATACCTAAATATAAGTTAACGGAGTTCTTCTAAATGCACTGCCGTTATGCCGTTATGGCTTTATGTTAACTTCAGTTCGTTAAAGAATGTTTATTAACTTAAATATGTCACACTAGTTATTTGAAGCATTTCGAAATCGATTACTTAATGCATATATACAAGAAAATCGAATTTATACCTAAATATAAGGTTACGGAATTCTTCCAAATGTACTGTCGTTATGGCACTATGTAAACTTCAATATGCTAAAGAAGGTTAATTAACTTAAAAATGTTAAACTAATGATTTGAAGCACTTCGATATCGATTGCTAAATGTGCCGCTATGCCGTTATGGCTTTATGTTAACTTCAGTTCGTTAAAGAAGGTTTATTAACTTAAATATGTTAAACCAATGATTTGAAGCATTTCGATATCGTTTGATAAATGTGTATATACAAGAAAATCGACTTAATACATAAATATAAGTTAACGGAATTCTTTTAAATGAACTGCCGTTATGCCGTTATGGCTTTATGTTAACTTCAGTTCGTAAAAGAAGGTTTGTTAACTTAAAGATCACGGAATTCTTCTAAATGCACTGCCGTTATACCGTTAAGGCTTTATGCCAACTGCAGTTCGATAAAGAAGGTTTATTAACTTAAATATGTTAAACTAATGATTTGAAGCATTTCGATATCGATTGCTTAATGTGTATATACAACAAGATCGACTTTATACCTAAGTATAAGATTACGGAATTCTTCCAAAGGCACTGCTGTTATGGCACTATGTAAACTTCAGTAAGTTAAAGAAGGTTAATTAACTTAAAAATGTTAAACTAATGATTTGACGCATTTCGATATCGATTGCTAAATGTGTATATACAAGAAAATACCTAAGTATAAGATTACGGAATTCTTCTAAATGCACTGCCGTTATGCCGATAAGGCTTCTATTGACTTTAGTTGGATAAAGAGGAGTAATTAACTTAAATATGTTAAACTAATGATTTGAAGCACTTCGATATCGATTGCTAAATGTGTATATATAAAAAAATCGACTTTATACCTAAACAAATGATTACGGAATTCTTCCAAATGTACTGTCGTTATGCCGTTATGGCTTTATGTTAACTTCAGTTCGTTAAAGGAGGTTAATTAACTTAAATATATTAAACTAATGATTTGAAGCATTTCGATATCGATTGCTAAATGTGTATATGAAAGAAAATTGACTTTTTACCTAGATATAAGATTACGGAATTCTTCTACAAGCACTGCCGCTATGCCGCCATGGGTTTATGTTAACTTCAGTTCGTTAAAGAAGCTTTATTAACTGAAATATGTTAAACTAATGATTTGAAGCATTTCGATATCGATTGCTAAATGAGTATATACAAAAAAATCAACTTTATACCTATATATAAGGTTACGGAATTCTTCTAAATGTACTGTCGATATGGCACTATGTAAACTTCAGTTCCTTAAAGAAGGTTAATTAGCTTACAAATGTTAAACTAATGATTTGAAGCATTTCGGTATCGATTGCTAAATGTGCCGCTATGCCTTTATGGCTTTATGTTAACTTCAGTTCGTTAAAGAAGGTTTATTAACTTAAATATGTTAAACCAATGATTTGAAGCATTTCGATGTAGATTGCTAAATGTGCCGTTATGCCGTTATGGCTTTATGTTAACTTCAGTTCGTTAAAGAAGGTTAATTAACTTAAATATGTTAAACTAATGATTTGAAGCATTTCGATATCGATTGCTAAATGTGTATATACAAGAAAATCGACTTTATACCTAAGATATAAGATTACGGAATTCTTCTAAAGCACTGCCGTATCATGGCTTTATGTAACTTCAGTATGTTAAAGAAGGTTATTAACTTAAATATGTTAAACTAATGATTTGAAGCATTTCGATATCGATTGCTAAATGTGTATATACAAGAAAATCATTTATACCTAAATATAAGATTACGGAATTCTTCTAAATGCACTGCCGTTACCGTATGGCTTTATGTAACTTCAGTTCGTAAAGAAGGTTAATTAACTTAAATATGTTAAACTATGATTTGAAGCATTTCGATATCGATTGCTAAATGTGTATATACAAGAAAATCGACTTTATACCTAAATATAAGATTACGGAATTCTTCTAAATGACTGCCGTTATGCCGTTATGGCTTTATGTTAACTTCAGTTCGTTAAAGAAGGTTTATTAACTTAAATATGTTAAACTAATGATTTGAAGCATTTCGATATCGATTGCTAAATGTGTATATACAAGAAAATCGACTTTATACCTAAGTATAAGATTACGGAATTCTTCTAAAGCACTGCCGTTATGCGCAGGCTTTATGTAAACTTCAGTAAGTTAAAGAAGGTTAATTAACTTAAATATGTTAAACTAATGATTTGAAGCATTTCGATATCGATTGCTAAATGTGTATATACAAGAAAATCACTTTATACCTAAATATAAGATTACGGAATTCTTCTAAATGCACTGCCGTTATGCCGATATGGCTTTAGTTAACTTCAGTTGTAAAGAGGTTAATTAACTTAAATATGTTAAACTAATGATTTGAAGCATTTCGATATCGATTGCTAAATGTGTATATAAAGAAAATCGACTTTATACCTAAATATAAGATTACGGAATTCTTCCAAATGTACTGTCGTTATGCCGCATGGCTTTATGTTAACTTCAGTTCGTTAAAGAAGGTTTATTAACTTAAATATGTTAAACTAATGATTTGAAGCATTTCGATATCGATTGCTAAATGTATATAACAAAAAAATCAACTTTATACCTAAATATAAGTTTACAGAATTCTTCTAATGTACTGTCGATATGGCTTTATGTAAACTTCAGTAAGTAAAGAAGGTTAATTAACTTACAAATGTAAACTATGATTTGAAGCATTTCGATATCGATTGCTAAATGTGTATATACAAGAAAATCGATTTTATACTAAATGTTAAACGGAATTCTTCTAATTCACTGCCGTTAGCCGTATGGGTTTATGTTAACTTCAGTTCGTTAAAGAAGTTTATTAACTGAAATATGTTAAACTTATGATTTGAAGCATTTCGATATCGATTGCTAAATGAGTATATACAAGAAAATCACCTTTATACCTAAATATAAGGTTACGGAATTCTTCAAATGACTGCGTTATGGCACTTTGTAACTTTATAGTAAAGAGGGTTAATTAACTTAAAATTTAAACTAATGATTTGAAGCATTTCGATATCGATTGCTAAAAATGTGATTCTTCAAAGCTTATGCCGTTATGGCTTTATGTTAACTTCAATTCGTTAAAGAAGGTTTATTAACTTAAATATGTTAAACCAATGATTTGAAGCATTTCGATATAGATTGCTTAATGTGTATGCACAAGAAAATCGACTTTATACCTAAATATAAGGTTACGGAATTATTCCAAATGTACTGTCGTTATGGCACTATGTAAACTTCAATATGCTAAAGAAGGTTAATTAACTTAAAAATGTTAAACTAGTGATTTGAAGCATTTCGATATCGATTGCTAAATGTGTATATACAAGAAAATACCTAAATATAAGATTACGGAGTACTTCTAAATACACTGCCGTTATACCGTTAAGGCTTTATGCCAACTTTAGTTCGATTAAGAAGGTTTATTAACTTAAATATGTTAAACTAATGATTTGAAGCATTTCGATATCGATTGCTTAATGTGTATATACAACAAGATCGACTTTATACCTAAGTATAAGATTACGGAATTCTTCAAAATGTACTGTCGTTATGCCACTATGTAAACTTCAGTAAGATATAGAATGTTAATTATCTTAAAAATGTTAAACTAATGATTTGAAGCATTTCGATATCGTTTGCTAAATGTGTATATACAAGAAAATCGACTTTATACATAAATATAAGTTAACAGAGTTCTTCTAAATGAACTGCCGTTATGCCGTTATGGCTTTATGTTAACTTCATTTCGTTAAAGAAGGTTTGTTAACTGAAATATGTTAAACTAATGATTTGAAGCATTTCGATATCGATTGCTAAATGAGTATATACAAGAAAATCGACTTTATACTTAAATATAAGGTTTCGGAATTCTTCCAAATGTACTGTCGTTATGGCACTATGTAAACTTCATATCCTAAAGAAGGTTAATTAACTTAAAATGTTTAAACAAATGATTTGAAGCATTTCGATATCGATTGCTAAATGTGCCGCTATGCCGTTATGGCTTTATGTTAACTTCAGTTCGTTAAAGAAGGTTTATTAACTTAAATATGTTAAACCAACGATTTGAAGAATTTCGATATAGATTGCTAAATGTGCCGCTATGCCGTTATGGCTTTATGTTAACTTCAATTCGTTAAAGAAGGTTTATTAACTTAAATATGTTAAACCAATGATTTGAAGCATTTCGTTATAGATTGCTTAATGTGTATGCACAAGAAAATCGACTTTATACCTAAATATAAGGTTACGGAATTCTTCCAAATGTACTGTCGTTATGGCACTATGTAAACTTCAATATGCTAAAGAAGGTTAATTAACTTAAAAATGTTAAACTAATGATTTGAAGCATTTCGATATCGATTGCTAAATGTGCCGCTATGCCTTTATGGCTTTTTGTTAACTTCAGTTCGTTACAGAAGGTTTATTAACTTAAATATGTTAAACCAATGATTTGAAGCATTTCGATATAGATTGCTTAATGTGTATGCACAAGAAAATCGACTTTATACCTAAATATAAGGTTACGGAATTCTTCCAAATGTACTGTCGTTATGGCACTATGTAAACTTCAATATGCTAAAGAAGGTTAATTAACTTAAAAATGTTAAACTAATGATTTGAAGCATTTCGATATCGATTGCTAAATGTGCCGCTATGCCGTTATGGCTTTATGTTAACTTCAGTTCGTTAAAGAAGGTTTATTAACTTAAATATGTTAAACCAATGATTTGAAGCATTTCGATATCGATTGCTAAATGTGCCGCTATGCCGTTATGGCTTTATATTAACTTCAGTTCGTTAAAGAAGGTTTATTAACTTAAATATGTTAAACCAATGATTTGAAGCATTTCGATATAGATTGCTAAATGTGCCGTTATGCCGTTATGGCTTTATGTTAACTTCAGTTCGTTAAAGAAGGTTTATTAACTTAAATATGTTAAACTAATGATTTGAAGCATTTCGATATCGATTGCTAAATGTGTATATACAAGAAAATCGACTTTATACCTAAATATAAGATTACGGAATTCTTCTAAATGCACTGCCGTTCATCAAGGCCTATGTAAACTTCAGTAGTAAAGAAGGTTAATTAACTTAAATATGTTAAACTAATGATTTGAAGCATTTCGATATCGATTGCTAAATGTGTATATACAAGAAAATGGGGGGGGGGGGGGGGGGGAAAAAAAAAAAAAAAAAAAAAAAAAAAAAAAAAAAAAAAAAAAATTTCGATATCGATTGCTAAATGTGTATATACAAAAAAATTTTACCTAAATATAAGATTACGGAATTCTTCTAAATGCACTGCCGTTATGCCGATGGCTTTATGAACTTCAGTTGTAAAGAAGGTTAATTAACTTAAATATTTAAACTAATGATTTGAAGCATTTCGATATCGATTGCTAAATGTGTATATACAAGAAAATCGACTTTATACTAAATATAAGATTACGGAATTCTTCCAAATGCACTGCTGTTATGGCACTATGTAAACTTCAGTAAGTTAAAGAAGGTTAATTAACTTAAAAATGTTAAACTAATGATATGAACGCATTTCGATATCGATTGCTAAATGTGTATATACAAGAAAATACCTAAATATAAGATTACGGAATTCTTCTAAATACTGCCGTTATCTAAGGCTTATGTGACTTTCAGTTGATAAAGAAGGTTAATTAACTTAAAATGTTAAACTAATGATTTGAAGCACTTCGATATCGATTGCTAAATGTGTATATACAAAAAAATACCCAAAATAAGATTACGGATCTTCCAAATGCACTGCCGTTATGGCTTTATGTAACTTCAGTTCGTTAAAGAAGGTTTATTAACTTAAATATGTTAAACTAATGATTTGAAGCATTTCGATATCGATTGCTAATGTGTATATACAAGAAAATTGGACTTCTTCAAATACTGTTAGGCAATTCTTCTAAATGCTACGCCGTTATAGGCTTTATGCTTAACTTCAGTTCGTTAGAGAAGGTTTATTAACTTAAATATAATTAAACTAATGATTTGAAGCATTTTCGATATCGATTGCTCCAATGTGTATATACAAGAAAATGACTTATGTACCTAAATATAAGATTCGGAATTCTTCTAAATGACTGCCGTTATACCGCCTGGCTTTATGCCAACTTCAGTTCGTTAAAGAAGGTTTATTAACTTAAATAAATTAAACTAATGATTTGAAGTATTTTGATATCGATTGCTAAATGTGTATATACAAGAAAATCGACTTTATACCTAAATACAAGATTACGGAATTCTTCTAAATGTACTGCCGTTATACCGCCTGGCTTTATGCCAACTTCAGTTCGTTAAAGGAGGTTTATTAACTTAAAAAATATTAAACTAATGATTTGAAGTATTTTGATATCGATTGCTAAATGTGTATATACAAGAAAATCGACTTCATACCTAAATACAAGATTACGGAATTCTTCTAAATGTACTGCCGTTATACCGCCGTGGCTTTATGCCAACTTCAGTTCGTTAAAGGAGGTTTATTAACTTAAATATGTTAAACTAATGATTTGAAGCATTTTGATATCGATTGCTAAATGTGTATATACAAGAAAATCGACTTCATACCTAAATACAAGATTACGGAATTCTTCTAAATGTACTGCCGTTATGCCGCCTGGCTTTATGCCAACTTCAGTTCGTTAAAGAAGGTTTATTAACTTAAATATGTTAAACTAATGATTTGAAGCATTTCGATATCGATTGCTAAATGTGTATATACAAGAAAATCGACTTTATACCTAAATATAAGATTACGGAGATTCTTCTAAATGCACTGCCGTTATGCCGTTATGGCTTTATGTTAACTTCAGTTCGTTAAAGAAGGTTTATTAACTTAAATATGTCACACTATTATTTGAAGCATTTCGAAATCGATTGGTTAATGCATATATACAAGAAAATCGAATTTATACCTAAATATAAGATTACGGGATTCTTCCAAATGTACAGTCGTTATGGCACTATGTATACTTAATATGCTAAAGAAGGTTAATTAACTTAAAAATGTTAAGCTAATGATTTGAAGCATTTCGATATCGATTGCTAAATGTGTATATACAAGAAAATACCTAAATATAAGATTACGGAATTCTTCTAAATGCACTGCCGTTATGCCGCCATGGCTTTATGCCATCTTCAGTTCGTTAAAGAAGGTTTATTAACTTAAATATATTAAACTTATGATTTTGAGCATTTGATATCGATTGCTAAATGTGTATATAAAGAAAATCGACTTTATACCTAAATATAAGATTACGGAATTCTTCTAAATGCACTGCCGTTATGCCGCCATGGCTTTATGTCAACTCAGTTCGTTAAAGAAGGTTTATTAACTTAAATATGTTAAACTAATGATTTGAAGCATTTCGATATCGATTGGTTAATGCATATATACAAGAAAATCGAATTTATACCTAAATATAAGATTACGGGATTCTTCCAAATGTACAGTCGTTATGGCACTATGTATATTTTAATATGCTAAAGAAGGTTAATTAACTTAAAAATGTTAAGCTAATGATTTGAAGCATTTCGATATCGATTGCTAAATGTGTATATACAAGAAAATACCTAAATATAAGATTACGGAATTCTTCTAAATGCACTGCCGTTATCCGCAGGCTTTATGCCACTTCAGTTCGTTAAAGAAGGTTTATTAACTTAAATATTTAAACTTATGATTTGAGCATTTGATATCGATTGCTAAATGTGTATATAAAGAAAATCGACTTTATACCTAAATATAAGATTACGGAATTCTTCTAAATGCACTGCCGTTATGCCGCCATGGCTTTATGTCAACTCAGTTCGTTAAAGAAGGTTTATTAACTTAAATATGTCACACTATTTATTTGAAGCATTTCGAAATCGATTGGTTAATGCATATATACAAGAAAATCGAATTTATACCTAAATATAAGATTACGGGATTCTTCCAAATGTACAGTCGTTATGGCACTATGTATACTTTAATATGCTAAAGAAGGTTAATTAACTTAAAAATGTTAAGCTAATGATTTGAAGCATTTCGATATCGATTGCTAAATGTGTATATACAAGAAATTACCTAAATATAAGATTACGGAATTCTTCTAAATGCACTGCCGTTATGCCGCCATGGCTTTATGCCATCTTCAGTTCGTTAAAGAAGGTTTATTAACTTAAATATATTAAACTTATGATTTTGAGCATTTTGATATCGATTGCTAAATGTGTATATACAAGAAAATCGACTTTATACCTAAATATAAGATAACGGAGATCTTCTAAATGCACTGCCGTTATGCTGTTATGGCTTTATGTTAGCTTCAGTTCGTTAAAGAAGGTTTATTAACTTAAATAAGTTAAACTAATGATTTGAAGCATTTTGATATCGATTGCTTAATGTGTATATACAAGAAAATCGACTTCATACCTAAATACAAGATTACGGAATTCTTCTATATGCACTGCCGTTATGCCGCCTTGGCTTTTTGCCAACTTCAGTTCGTTAAGGAAGGTTTATTAACTTAAATATGTTAAACTAATGATTTCAAGCATTTCGATATCGATTGCTTAATGCATATATACAAGAAAATCGATTTTATACCTAAATAAAAGGTTACGGAGTTCTTCCAAATGTACCGTGGTTATGCTGCCATGGCTTTATGTCACCTTCTATACGCTACAGAAGGTGTATTAACATAAATATTTTAAACTAATGGGTTGAGGCATCTCGATATCGATTGCTAAATACGTAGATACAACAAAATCGACTTTATGACTAAATATAAGATTACGGAATTCTTCCAAATGCACAGCCGTTAAGGCTTTTGTAGACTTTAGTAGGATATAGAGGGTTAATTTACTTAAATATGTTAAACTAATGATTTGAAGCATTTCGATATCGATTGCTAAATGTGTGTATACAAGACAATCGAATTTATTCCTAAATATAAGTTAACGGAGTTCTTCTAAATGAACTGCCGTTGTGCCGTTATGGCTTCATGTTAACCTTAGTTCGCTAAAGAAGGTTTGTTAACTTAAATATGTCACACTAGTTATTTGAAGCATTTCGGAATCGATTGCTTAATGCATATATACAAGAAAATCGACTTTATACCTAAATACAAGGTTACGGAATTCTTCCAAATGTACTGTCGTTATGGCACTATGTAAACTTCGGTAAGTTAAGGAAGGTTAATTAATTTAAAAATGTTAATCTAATGATTTGAAGCATTTCGATATCGATTGCTAAATGTGTATATAAGATTACGGAATTCTTCTAAATGCACTGCCGTTATACCGCCAAGGCGTTATGCCAACTTCATTTCGATAAAGAAAGTTTATTAACTTAAATATGTTAAACTAATTATTTGAAGCATTTCGATATCGATTGCTAAATGGGTATATACAACAAAATCGACTTTATACCTAAATATAAGATTACGGAATTCTTCCAAATGTACTGTCGTTATGGCACTATGTAAACTTCAGTAAGTTAAAGAAGGTTATTTAACTTAAAAATGTTTAACTAATGATTTGAAGCATTTCGATATCGATAGCTAAATGCATATATACAAGAAAATCGATTTTATACATAAATGTAAGATTACGGAATTCTTCTACATGCACTGCCGTTATGCCGCCATGGGTTTATGTTATTTTCAGTGCGTTAAAGAAGCTTTATTAACTGAAATATGTTAAACTAATGATTTGAAGCATTTCGATATCGATTGCTAAATGTGTATATACAAGAAAATCAACTTTATACCTAAATATAAGATTACAGAATTCTTCCAAATGTACTGTTGTTATGCGACTATGTAAACTTCAGTAAGTAAAAGAAGGTTAGTTAACTTAAAAATGTTAAACTAATGATTTGAAGCATTTCGTTATCGATTGCTAAATGTGAATAACATGAAAAATCCTAAACATAAGATTACGGAATTCTTCTAAATGCACTGCCGTTATACCGTTAAGGCTTTATGCCAACTTCAGTTCGATAAAGAAGGTTTATTAATTTAAATATGTTAAACTAATGATTTGAAGCATTTCGATATCGATTGCTAAATGTGTATATAAAAGAAAATCGACTTTTTACCTAAATATAAGATTACGGAATTCTTCTACATGCACTGCCGTTATGCCGCCATGGCTTTATGTTAACTTCAGTGCGTTAAAGAAGCTTTAGTAACTTAAATATGTTAAACTAATGATTTGAAGCATTTCGATATCTATTGCTAAATGAGTATATACAAGACAATCGACTTTATACCTAAATATAAGATTGCGGAATTCTTCCAAATGTACTGTCGTTATGCCGCCATGGCTTTATATCACCTTCAGTACGCTAAAGAAGGTTTATTAACTTAAATGTTTTAAACTAATGGGTTGATTCATCTCGATATCGATTGCTAAATATGTATACACAACAAAATCGACTTTATACCTAAATATAAGATTACGGAATTCTTCCAGATGCACTGCCGTTATGGCACTATGTATACTTCAGTAAGTTAAAGAAGGTTAATTAACTTAAATATGTTAAACTAATGATATGAAGCATTTCGATATCGATTGCTAA
>CM050324.1:1200178-1230178 GCA_027475135.1 Bactrocera correcta
TACAACAAATTCGATTTTATACTTAAATACGAGATAACGGAACTCTTCCGGATTCGCTGCCGTTACACAGTTATGGCATTATGTAAACATCAGTAAGATAGAGAAAGTTAATTAACTTAAATATGTAAAACTAATGATTTGAAGCATTTCGATACCGATTGCTAAATGCGTATCTACAACAAAGTCGACTTTATACCTAAATATAAGATTACGTAAGTCTTCTACATGCACGGCCGTTATGCCGCCATGGCTTTGTGTTAACTTCAGTGGGTTAAAGAAGCTTTATTAACTTAAATATGTTAAACTAATGATTTGAAGCATTTTGATATCGATTGCTAAATGAGTATATACAAGAAAATCAATTTTATACCTATATACGAGATTACGGAATCCTTCGGAATGCATTGTCGTTATGCCGTTAAGGCTTTTGTAGACTTAATTAAGATAAAGATGGTTAATTAACTTAAATATGTTAAACTAACGATTTGAAGCATTTCGATATCGATTGCTAAATGCATATATACAAGAAAATCGATTTTATACCTAAATATAAGATTACGGAATTCTTCCAAATGTACTGTCGTTATGCCGCCATTGCTTTATATCAACTTCAATACGTTTAAGAAGGTTAATTAAATTAAACATGTTCAACTAATGATTTGAAGCGTTTCGATATCGATTGCTAAATGTGTATATACAAGAAAATCGAATTTATACCTTAATAAAAGATAACGGAATTCTTCTACATGCACTGCCGTTATGCCGCCATGGCTTCATGTCAACTTCAGTGCGTTAAAGAAGCTTTATTAACTTAAATATGTTAAACTGATGATTTGAAGCATTTCGATATCGATTGCAAAATGTGTATATACAACAAGATCGACTTTATACCTAAATATAAGATAACGGAATTCTTCTAAATACACTGCCGTTATGCCGCCATGGCTTTATATCAACTTCAATACGTTAAAGAAGGTTAATTAACTTGAATATGTTAAACTAATGATTTGAAGCATTTCGATATCGATTGCTAAATGTGTATATAAAAAAAACGGATTTATACCTAAATATAAGATAACGAAATTCTCCTAAATGCACTGCCGTTATACCGTTAAGGCTTTGAGAAGATTTCAGTAAGCTAAAAAAAGTTTACTAACTTAAATATGTTAAACTAATGATTTGAAGCATTTCGATATCGATTGCTAATTGTGTAAATACGAGAAAATCGACTTTATACCTAAATATAAGATTACGGAATTCTTCTAAATGCACTGCCGTTATGCCGCCATGGCTTTATGTCAACTTCAGTGCGTTAAAGAAGCTTTATTAACTTAAATATGTTAAACTAGTGATTTGAAGCATTTCGATATAGATTGCTAAATGAGTATATACAAGAAAATCGACTTTATTATTAAATATAACATCACGTAATTCTTTTAAATGCACTGCCGTTATGCCGGTAAGGCTTTTGTAGACTTTAGTAAGATAGAGAGGGTTGATTAACATAAATACGTTAAACTTTTGATTTGAAGCATTTCGATATCGACTGTGAAATGTGTATAACAAGAAAATCGACTTTATACCTAAATATAAGATTACGGAATTCTTCTAAATGCATTGCCGTTATGCCGCCATGGCTTTATGCCGACTTCAGTTCGTTAAAGGAGGTTTATTAACATAAATACGTTAAACTTTTGATTTGAAGCATTTTGATATCGATTGCTAAATGTGTATATACAAGAAAATCGACTTAATACCTAAATATCAGACTACGGAATTCTTCTAAATGCTTTGCCGTTATGCCGTTATGGCTTTGTGTTAACTTAAGTTCGTTAGAGAAGGTTTTTTAACTTAAATATGTTAAACCAGTTATTTGAAGCATTTCGATATCGATTTCTTAATGCATATATACAAGAAAATCGACTTTATACCTAAATATAAGATTATGGAATTCTTCCAAATGTACTGTCATTATGCCGTTAAGGCTTTTGTAGACTTAAATAAGATAAAGAAGCTTAATTAACTTAAATATGTTAAACTATTGAATTGAAGCATCTCGATATCGATTGCTAAATGTGTATATACAACAAATTCGATTTTATACTTAAATACGAGATAACGGAATTCTTCCGAATGCGCTGCCATTATACAGTTATGGCATTATGTAAACATCAGTAAGATAAAGAAAGTTAATTAACTTAAATATGTAAAACTAACGATTTGAAGCATTTCGATAACGATTGCTAAATGTGTATATACAACATAATTGATTTTGTATCTAAATACGAGATTACGGAATTCTTCCGAATGCACTGCCGTTATGCCGTTAAGGCTTTTGTAGACTTAAGTAAAATAAAAATGGTTAATTAACTTAAATAAGTTAACTAACGATTTGAAGCATTTCGATATCGATTGCCAAATGTGTATGTACAACAAAATCGATTTTATACCTGAATATAAGAATACGGAATTCTTCCAAATACGCTGCCGTTATACAGTGATGGCATTATGTAGACTTAAGTAAGATAAAGATGGTTAATTAATTTAAATATGTTAAACTGTTGAGTTGAAGCATCTCGATATCGATTGCTAAGGTTGTATATACAACAAAATCGATTTTATACCTAAATACGAGATAACGGAATTCTTCCGGATGCACTGCCGTTATGCCGTTAAGGCTTTTGTAGACTTAAGTAAGATAAAGATGGTTAATTAACTTTAATATGTTAAACTATTGAGTTGAAGCATCTCGATATCGATTACTAAGTGTGTATTTACAACAAAATCGATTTTATACCTAAATACAAGATTACGGAATTCTTCCGAATGCACTGTCGTTATGCCGTTAAGGCTTTTGTAGACTTAATTAAGATAAAGATGGTTAATTAACCAAAATATGTTAAACTGATGATTTGAAGCATTTCGATATCGATTGCAAAATGTGTATATACAAGAAGATCGACTTTATACCTAAATATAACATAACGGAATTCTTCTAAATACACTGCCGTTATGCCGCCATGGCTTTATAAAAACTTCAATACGTTAAAGAAGGTTAATTAACTTGAATATGTTAAACTAATGATTTGAAGCATTTCGATGTCGATTGCTAAATATGTAAATACAAGAAAATCGACTTTACACCTAAATATAAGATTACGTAATTCTCCTAAATGCTGCCGTTATACCGTTAAGGCTTTGTGAAGACTTCAGTAAGTTTAAAAAATTTACTAACTTAAATATGTTAAACTAATGATTTGAAGCATTTCGATATCGATTGCTAATTGTGTAAATACAAGAAAATCGACTTTATACCTAAATATAAGATTACGGAATTCTTCCGAATGCACTGTCGTTCTGCCGCCATGGCTTTATGCCAACTTCAGTTCGTTAAAGAAGGTTTATTAACTTAAATATGTTAATCTAATGGGTTGAAGCATCTCCGTATCGATTGCTAAATGTGTATATACAACAAAATCGACTTTATACCTGAATATAAGATTACGGAATTCTTCCAAATGCGTTGCCGTTATACAGTTATGGCATTATGTAAACTTCAGTAAGATAAAGAAGGTTAATTAACTTAAATATGTAAAACTAATGATTTGAAGCATTTCGAAATCGATTGCTTAATGTGTATATACAAGAAAGTCAACGTTATATCCAAATTTAAGATTACGGAATTCTTCTAAATGCACTGCCGTTATGCCGTTATGGCTTTATGTTAACTTCAGTTCGTTAAAGAAGTTTTATTAACTTAGATATGTTACACCAGTTATTTGAAGCATTTCGAAATCGATTGCTTAATGCATATATACAAGAAAATCGACTTTATACCTAAATATAAGATTACGGAATTCTTCTAAATGCACTGCCGTTATGCGGCCATGGCTTTATGCCAACTTCAGTTCGTTAAAAAAGGTTTATTAACTTAAATATTATAAACTAGTGATTTGAAGCATTTCGATATCGATTGCTAAATGCGTATATACAACAAAGTCGATTTTATACCTAAATATAAGATTACGCAATTCTTCTACATGCTCTGCCGTTATGCCGCCATGGCTTTATAGTAACTTCAGTGCGCTAAAGAAGCTTTATTAACTTAAATATGTTAAACTAATGATTTGAAGCATTTTGATATCGATTGTTAAAAGTGTGCATATACAAGAAAATCGATTTTATACCTAAATACGAGATTACGGAACTCTTCCGAATGCACTGCCGTTATGCCGTTAAGGCTTTTGTAGACTTAAGTAAGACAAAGAAGGTTAATTAAATTAAATATGTTAATTTATTGAGTTGAAGCATCTCGATATCGATTGCTAAATGTGTATATACAACAAAATCGATTTTATACCTAAATACGAGATTAGGGAATTCTTCCGAATGCACTGCCGTTATCCCGTTAAGGCTTTTGTAGACTTAAGTAAGGTAAAGATGGTTAATTAACTTAAATATGTTTAACAAGTTATTTGAAGCATTTCGAAATCGATTGCTAAATGCGTATATACAACAAAATCGTGTTTATACCTAAATATAAGATTACGGAATTCTTCTACATGCATTGCCGTTATGCCACCATGGCTTTATGTTAACTTCAGTGCGTTAAAGAAGCCTTATTAACTTAAATATGTTAAACTAATGATTTGGAGCATTTCGATATCGATTGCTTAATGAGTATATACAAGAAAATCGAGTTTATACCTAAATACGAGATAACGGAATTCTTCCGAATGCACTGCCGTTATGCCGTTAAGGTTTTTGTAGACTTAAGTAAGATAAAGATGATTAATTAACTTAAATATATTAAACTAATGATTTGAAGCATTTCGATATCAGTTTGTTAAAGAAGGTTTATTAACTTAAATGTGTTAAACTAATGATTTGAAGCATTTCGATGTCAATTGCTAAATGTGTATACACAACCAAATCGACTTTTTACTCAAATTTAAGGTTAGGGAATTCTTCTAAATGGACTGCCGTTATGCCGCCATGACTTTATGCCAACTTCAGTTCGTTAAAGAAGGTTTATTAACTTAAATATATTAAAATAATGGTTTGAAGCATTTTGATATCGATTGCTAAATGTGTATATACAAGAAAATCGACTTTATACCTAAATATAAGATAACGGAATTCTTCTAAATGCTTTGCCGTTATGCCGTTATGGCTTTATGTTAACTTCAGTTCGTTAGAGAAGATTTTTTAACTTAAATATGTTAAACCAGTTATTTGAAGCATTTCGATATCGATTTCTTAATGCATATATACAAGAAAATCGACTTTATACCTAAATATCAGACTACGGAATTCTTCCAAATGCACTGCTGTTATGCCGTCATGGCTTTATATCAACTTCAATACGTTAAAGAAGGTTAATTAACTTAAATATGTTAAACTAATGATTTGAAGCATTTCGATATTAGTTCGTTAAAGAAGGTTTATTAACTTAAACATGTTAAACTAATGATTTGAAGCATTTCGATATTGATTGCTAAATGTGTATATACAACAAAGTCGACTTTATACCTAAATATAAGATTACGGAATTTTTCTACATGCACTGCCGTTATGCCGCCATGGTTTTATGTTAACTTCAGTGCGTTATAGAAGCTTTATTAACTTAGAAATGTTAAACTAATGATTTGAAGCATTTCGATATCGATTGCTAAATGTGTATATACAAGAAAATCGACTTTATACCTAAATACAAGATTACGGAATTCTTCTTAATACACAGCCGTTATGCCGCCATGGCTTTATGTTAACTTCAGTGCGTTAAAGAAGCTGTATTAACTTAAATATGTTAAGCTAATGATTTGAAGCATTTTGATATCGATTGCTAAATGAGTATATACAAGAAAATCGATTTTATACCTAAATACAAGATTACGGAATTCTTCTGAATGCACTGCCGTTATGCCGTTAAGGCTTTTGTAGACTTAAGTAAGATAAAGATGGTTAATTAACTTAAATATGTTAAACTATTGAGTTGAATCATCTCTATATCGATTGCTTAATGTATATATACAACAAAATCGATTTTATACCTAAATACGAGATTACGGAATTCTTCCGAATGCACTGCCGTTATGCCGTTAAGGCTTTTGTAGACTTAAGTAAGATAAAGACGGTTAATTAATTTTAATATGTTAAACTAACGTTTTGAAGCATTTCGATATCGATTGCTAAATGTTTATATACAACAAAATCGATTTCATACCTAAATACGAAATTACGGAATTCTTCCGAATGCACTGCCGTTATGCCGTTAAGGCTTTTGTAGACTTAAGTAAGATAAAGATGGTTAATTAACTTAAATATGTTAAACTATTGAGTTGAAGCATCTCGATATCGATTGCTTAATGTATATATACAACAAAATCGATTTTATACCTAAATACGAGATTACGGAATTCTTCCGAATGCACTGCCGTTATGCCGTTAAGGCTTTTGTAGACTTAAGTAAGATAAAGACGGTTAATTAATTTAAATATGTTACTAACGTTTTGAAGCATTTCGATATCGATTGCTAAATGTTTATATACAACAAAATCGATTTCATACCTTAATACGAGTTTACGGAATTCTTCCGAATGCACTGCCGTTATGCCGTTAAGGCTTTTGTAGACTTAAGTAAAATAAAAATGGTTAATTAACTTAAATATGTTAACTAACGATTTGAAGCATTTCGATATCGATTGCCAAATGTGTATGTACAACAAAATCGATTTTATACCTGAATATAAGAATACGGAATTCTTCCAAATACGCTGCCGTTATACAGTGATGGCATTATGTAGACTTAAGTAAGATAAAGATGGTTAATTAATTTAAATATGTTAAACTGTTGAGTTGAAGCATCTCGATATCGATTGCTAAGGTTGTATATACAACAAAATCGATTTTATACCTAAATACGAGATAACGGAATTCTTCCGGATGCACTGCCGTTATGCCGTTAAGGCTTTTGTAGACTTAAGTAAGATAAAGATGGTTAATTAACTTTAATATGTTAAACTATTGAGTTGAAGCATCTCGATATCGATTACTAAGTGTGTATTTACAACAAAATCGATTTTATACCTAAATACAAGATTACGGAATTCTTCCGAATGCACTGTCGTTATGCCGTTAAGGCTTTTGTAGACTTAATTAAGATAAAGATGGTTAATTAACCAAAATATGTTAAACTGATGATTTGAAGCATTTCGATATCGATTGCAAAATGTGTATATACAAGAAGATCGACTTTATACCTAAATATAACATAACGGAATTCTTCTAAATACACTGCCGTTATGCCGCCATGGCTTTATAAAAACTTCAATACGTTAAAGAAGGTTAATTAACTTGAATATGTTAAACTAATGATTTGAAGCATTTCGATGTCGATTGCTAAATATGTAAATACAAGAAAATCGACTTTACACCTAAATATAAGATTACGTAATTCTCCTAAATGCTGCCGTTATACCGTTAAGGCTTTGTGAAGACTTCAGTAAGTTTAAAAAATTTACTAACTTAAATATGTTAAACTAATGATTTGAAGCATTTCGATATCGATTGCTAATTGTGTAAATACAAGAAAATCGACTTTATACCTAAATATAAGATTACGGAATTCTTCCGAATGCACTGTCGTTCTGCCGCCATGGCTTTATGCCAACTTCAGTTCGTTAAAGAAGGTTTATTAACTTAAATATGTTAATCTAATGGGTTGAAGCATCTCCGTATCGATTGCTAAATGTGTATATACAACAAAATCGACTTTATACCTGAATATAAGATTACGGAATTCTTCCAAATGCGTTGCCGTTATACAGTTATGGCATTATGTAAACTTCAGTAAGATAAAGAAGGTTAATTAACTTAAATATGTAAAACTAATGATTTGAAGCATTTCGAAATCGATTGCTTAATGTGTATATACAAGAAAGTCAACGTTATATCCAAATTTAAGATTACGGAATTCTTCTAAATGCACTGCCGTTATGCCGTTATGGCTTTATGTTAACTTCAGTTCGTTAAAGAAGTTTTATTAACTTAGATATGTTACACCAGTTATTTGAAGCATTTCGAAATCGATTGCTTAATGCATATATACAAGAAAATCGACTTTATACCTAAATATAAGATTACGGAATTCTTCTAAATGCACTGCCGTTATGCGGCCATGGCTTTATGCCAACTTCAGTTCGTTAAAAAAGGTTTATTAACTTAAATATTATAAACTAGTGATTTGAAGCATTTCGATATCGATTGCTAAATGCGTATATACAACAAAGTCGATTTTATACCTAAATATAAGATTACGCAATTCTTCTACATGCTCTGCCGTTATGCCGCCATGGCTTTATAGTAACTTCAGTGCGCTAAAGAAGCTTTATTAACTTAAATATGTTAAACTAATGATTTGAAGCATTTTGATATCGATTGTTAAAGTGTGCATATACAAGAAAATCGATTTTATACCTAAATACGAGATTACGGAACTCTTCCGAATGCACTGCCGTTATGCCGTTAAGGCTTTTGTAGACTTAAGTAAGACAAAGAAGGTTAATTAAATTAAATATGTTAATTTATTGAGTTGAAGCATCTCGATATCGATTGCTAAATGTGTATATACAACAAAATCGATTTTATACCTAAATACGAGATTAGGGAATTCTTCCGAATGCACTGCCGTTATCCCGTTAAGGCTTTTGTAGACTTAAGTAAGGTAAAGATGGTTAATTAACTTAAATATGTTTAACAAGTTATTTGAAGCATTTCGAAATCGATTGCTAAATGCGTATATACAACAAAATCGTGTTTATACCTAAATATAAGATTACGGAATTCTTCTACATGCATTGCCGTTATGCCACCATGGCTTTATGTTAACTTCAGTGCGTTAAAGAAGCCTTATTAACTTAAATATGTTAAACTAATGATTTGGAGCATTTCGATATCGATTGCTTAATGAGTATATACAAGAAAATCGAGTTTATACCTAAATACGAGATAACGGAATTCTTCCGAATGCACTGCCGTTATGCCGTTAAGGTTTTTGTAGACTTAAGTAAGATAAAGATGATTAATTAACTTAAATATATTAAACTAATGATTTGAAGCATTTCGATATCAGTTTGTTAAAGAAGGTTTATTAACTTAAATGTGTTAAACTAATGATTTGAAGCATTTCGATGTCAATTGCTAAATGTGTATACACAACCAAATCGACTTTTTACTCAAATTTAAGGTTAGGGAATTCTTCTAAATGGACTGCCGTTATGCCGCCATGACTTTATGCCAACTTCAGTTCGTTAAAGAAGGTTTATTAACTTAAATATATTAAAATAATGGTTTGAAGCATTTTGATATCGATTGCTAAATGTGTATATACAAGAAAATCGACTTTATACCTAAATATAAGATAACGGAATTCTTCTAAATGCTTTGCCGTTATGCCGTTATGGCTTTATGTTAACTTCAGTTCGTTAGAGAAGATTTTTTAACTTAAATATGTTAAACCAGTTATTTGAAGCATTTCGATATCGATTTCTTAATGCATATATACAAGAAAATCGACTTTATACCTAAATATCAGACTACGGAATTCTTCCAAATGCACTGCTGTTATGCCGTCATGGCTTTATATCAACTTCAATACGTTAAAGAAGGTTAATTAACTTAAATATGTTAAACTAATGATTTGAAGCATTTCGATATTAGTTCGTTAAAGAAGGTTTATTAACTTAAACATGTTAAACTAATGATTTGAAGCATTTCGATATTGATTGCTAAATGTGTATATACAACAAAGTCGACTTTATACCTAAATATAAGATTACGGAATTTTTCTACATGCACTGCCGTTATGCCGCCATGGTTTTATGTTAACTTCAGTGCGTTATAGAAGCTTTATTAACTTAGAAATGTTAAACTAATGATTTGAAGCATTTCGATATCGATTGCTAAATGTGTATATACAAGAAAATCGACTTTATACCTAAATACAAGATTACGGAATTCTTCTTAATACACTGCCGTTATGCCGCCATGGCTTTATGTTAACTTCAGTGCGTTAAAGAAGCTGTATTAACTTAAATATGTTAAGCTAATGATTTGAAGCATTTTGATATCGATTGCTAAATGAGTATATACAAGAAAATCGATTTTATACCTAAATACAAGATTACGGAATTCTTCTGAATGCACTGCCGTTATGCCGTTAAGGCTTTTGTAGACTTAAGTAAGATAAAGATGGTTAATTAACTTAAATATGTTAAACTATTGAGTTGAATCATCTCGATATCGATTGCTTAATGTATATATACAACAAAATCGATTTTATACCTAAATACGAGATTACGGAATTCTTCCGAATGCACTGCCGTTATGCCGTTAAGGCTTTTGTAGACTTAAGTAAGATAAAGACGGTTAATTAATTTTAATATGTTAAACTAACGTTTTGAAGCATTTCGATATCGATTGCTAAATGTTTATATACAACAAAATCGATTTCATACCTAAATACGAAATTACGGAATTCTTCCGAATGCACTGCCGTTATGCCGTTAAGGCTTTTGTAGACTTAAGTAAGATAAAGATGGTTAATTAACTTAAATATGTTAAACTATTGAGTTGAAGCATTTCGATATCGATTGCTTAATGTTTATATACAACAAAATCGATTTTATACCTTAATACGAGTTTACGGAATTCTTCCGAATGCACTGCCGTTATGCCGTTAAGGCTTTTGTAGGCTTAAGTAAGATAAAGAGGGTTTAAACTTAATTTAAATATTTTAAACCTAACGTTTTGAAGCATTTCGATATCGATTGCTTATTTTTTAAATATACAAGAAAATCGATTTATACCTAAATATAAGTTTACGGAATTCTTCTAATGCATTGCCGTTATGCCGTCATGGCTTTTGCCAGGCTTCAGTAAGATAAAGATGGTTATTAACTTAAATATGTTAACTAATTATTGAAGCATTTCGATATCGATTGCTTATTGTGTAAATACAAGAAAATCGACTTTATACCTAAATATAAGATTACGGAATTCTTCTACATGCATTGTAGTTATGCCGCCATGGCTTTATGCCAACTTCAGTTCGTTAAAGAAGGTTTATCAACTTAAATATGTTAAACTAATGGGTTGAAGCATCTCCATATCGATTGCTAAATGTGTATATACAACAAACTCGACTTTATACCTGAATAAAAGATTACGGAATTCTTCCAAATGCGCTGCCGTTATACAGTTGTGGCATTATGTAATCTTCAGTAAGATAAAGAAGGTTAATTAACTTAAATATGTAAAACTAATGATTTGAAGCATTTCGATATCGATTGCTAAATGTGTATATACAAGAAAGTCGACTTTATACTCAAATTTAAGATTACAGAATTCTTCTAAATGCACTGCCGTTATGCCGTTATGGCTTTATGTTAACTTCTGTTCGTTAAAGAAGGTTTATTAACTTAAATATGTCAAACCAGTTATTTAAAGCATTTCGATATCGATTGCAAAATGTGTATATACAAAAAAATCGACTTTATACCTAAATATAAGATTACGGAATTCTTCCAAATGTACTGTCGTTATGCCGCCATGGCTTTATATCAACTTCAATACGTTTAAGAAGTTTAATTAAATTAAATATGTTAAACTAATGATTTGAAGCATTTCGATATCGATTGCTAAATGCACATATACAAGAAAATCGATTTTATACCTAAATATAAGATTACGGAATTCTTCCAAATGTACTGTCGTTAAACCGCCATGGCTTTATATCAACTTCAATACGTTTAAGAAGGTTAATTAACTTAAATATGTAAAACTAATGATTTGAAGCATTTCGATATCGATTGCTAAATGCATATATACAAGAAAATCGATTTTATACCTAAATATAAGATTACGCAATTCTTCCAAATGTACTGTCGTTATGCCGCCATGGTTTTATATCAACTTCAATACGTTTAAGAAGGTTAATTAAATTAAATATGTTAAACTAATGATTTGAAGCATTTCGATATCGATTGCTAAATGTGTATATACAAGAAAATCGAATTTATACCTAAATATAAGATAACGGAATTCTTCCAAATGTACTGTCGTTATGCCGCCATGGCTTTATATCAACTTCAATACGTTTAAGAAGGTTAATTAACTTAAATATGTAAAACTAATGATTTGAAGCATTTCGATATCGATTGCTTAATGTGTATATACAAGAAAGTCGACTTTATACCCATATTTAAGATTACGGAATTCTTCTAAATGCATTGCCGTTATGCCGCCATGGCTTTAAGCCAAATTCAGTTCGTTAAAGAAGGTTTATTAACTTAGATATATTAAACTGATGATTTGAAGCATTTCGATATCGATTGCAAAATGTGTATAGACAACAAGATCGACTTTATACCTGAATATATATTTACGGAATTCTTCCAAATACACTGCCGTTATGCCGTTATGGCTTTATTTTAACTTCAGTTCGTTAAAGAAGGTTTATTAACTTAAATATATTAAACTAATGATTTAGAGCACTTCGATATCGATTGCTAAATGAGTATTTTCAAGAAAATCGACTTTATACCTAAATATATGATAACGGAATTCTTCTAAATGCACTGCCGTTATGCCGTTATGGCTTTATGTTAACTTAAGTTCGTTAAAGAAGGTTTATTAACTTAAAAATGTTAAACCAGTTATTTGAAACATTTCGATATCGATTGTTTAATGCATATACACAAGAAAATCGACTTTATACCTAAATATAAGATTACGGAATTATTCTAAATGCACTGCCGTTACGCCGCCATGGCTTTACGCCAACTTCAGTTCGTTAAAGAAGGTTTATTAACTTAAATATATTAAACTAATGATTTAGAGCACTTCGATATCGATTGCTAAATGAGTATATTCAAGAGAATCGACTTTATACCTAAATATAAGATTACGGAATTCTTCTAAATGCACTGCCGTTATACCGTTACGGCATTATGTAAACTTCAGTAAGATAAAAAAGGTTAATTAACTTAAATATGTTAAACTAATGATTAGAAGCATTTCGATATCGATTGCTAAATGCATATATACAAGAAAATCGATTTTATACCTAAATATAAGATAACGCAATTCTTCTAAATGCGCTGCCGTTATACCGTTATGGCATTATGTAAACTTCAGTAAGATAAAGAAGCATTTCGAAATCGATTGCTAAATGTGTATATACAACAAAGTCGACTTTATACCTAAATATAAGATTACGGAATTTTTCTACATGCACTGCCGTTATGCCGCCATGGTTTTATGTTAACTTCAGTGCGTTATAGAAGCTTTATTAACTTAGAAATGTTAAACTAATGATTTGAAGCATTTCGATATCGATTGCTAAATGTGTATATACAAGAAAATCGACTTTATACCTAAATACAAGATTACGGAATTCTTCTTAATACACTGCCGTTATGCCGCCATGGCTTTATGTTAACTTCAGTGCGTTAAAGAAGCTGTAAGGTTTACTAACTTAAATATGTCAAACCAGTTATTTAAAGCATTTCGATATCGATTGCAAAATGTGTATATACAAAAAAATCGACTTTATACCTAAATATAAGATTACGGAATTCTTCCAAATGTACTGTCGTTATGCCGCCATGGCTTTATATCAACTTCAATACGTTTAAGAAGTTTAATTAAATTAAATATGTTAAACTAATGATTTGAAGCATTTCGATATCGATTGCTGAATGCACATATACAAGAAAATCGATTTTATACCTAAATATAAGATTACGGAATTCTTCCAAATGTACTGTCGTTAAACCGCCATGGCTTTGTATCAACTTCAATACGTTTAAGAAGGTTAATTAACTTAAATATGTAAAACTAATGATTTGAAGCATTTCGATATCGATTGCTAAATGCATATATACAAGAAAATCGATTTTATACCTAAATATAAGATTACGCAATTCTTCCAAATGTACTGTCGTTATGCCGCCATGGTTTTATATCAACTTCAATACGTTTAAGAAGGTTAATTAAATTAAATATGTTAAACTAATGATTTGAAGCATTTCGATATCGATTGCTAAATGTGTATATACAAGAAAATCGAATTTATACCTAAATATAAGATAACGGAATTCTTCCAAATGTACTGTCGTTATGCCGCCATGGCTTTATATCAACTTCAATACGTTTAAGAAGGCTAATTAACTTAAATATGTAAAACTAATGATTTGAAGCATTTCGATATCGATTGCTTAATGTGTATATATAAGAAAGTCGACTTTATACCCATATTTAAGATTACGGAATTCTTCTAAATGCATTGCCGTTATGCCGCCATGGCTTTAAGCCAAATTCACTTCGTTAAAGAAGGTTTATTAACTTAGATATATTAAACTGATGATTTGAAGCATTTCGATATCGATTGCAAAATGTGTATAGACAACAAGATCGACTTTATACCTGAATATATATTTACGGAATTCTTCCAAATACACTGCCGTTATGCCGTTATGGCTTTATTTTAACTTCAGTTCGTTAAAGAAGGTTTATTAACTTAAATATATTAAACTAATGATTTAGAGCACTTCGATATCGATTGCTAAATGAGTATTTTCAAGAAAATCGACTTTATACCTAAATATATGATAACGGAATTCTTCTAAATGCACTGCCGTTATGCCGTTATGGCTTTATGTTAACTTAAGTTCGTTAAAGAAGGTTTATTAACTTAAAAATGTTAAACCAGTTATTTGAAACATTTCGATATCGATTGTTTAATGCATATACACAAGAAAATCGACTTTATACCTAAATATAAGATTACGGAATTATTCTAAATGCACTGCCGTTACGCCGCCATGGCTTTACGCCAACTTCAGTTCGCTAAAGAAGGTTTATTAACTTAAATATATTAAACTAATGATTTAGAGCACTTCGATATCGATTGCTAAATGAGTATATTCAAGAAAATCGACTTTATACCTAAATATAAGATTACGGAATTCTTCTAAATGCACTGCCGTTATACCGTTACGGCATTATGTAAACTTCAGTAAGATAAAAAAGGTTAATTAACTTAAATATGTTAAACTAATGATTAGAAGCATTTCGATATCGATTGCTAAATGCATATATACAAGAAAATCGATTTTATACCTAAATATAAGATAACGCAATTCTTCTAAATGCGCTGCCGTTATACCGTTATGGCATTATGTAAACTTCAGTAAGATAAAGAAGCATTTCGAAATCGATTGCTAAATGCGTATATACAACAAAATCGTGTTTATACCTAAATATAAGATTACGGAATTCTTCTACATGCATTGCCGTTATGCCACCATGGCTTTATGTTAACTTCAGTGCGTTAAAGAAGCCTTATTAACTTAAATATGTTAAACTAATGATTTGGAGCATTTCGATATCGATTGCTTAATGAGTATATACAAGAAAATCGAGTTTATACCTAAATACGAGATAACGGAATTCTTCCGAATGCACTGCCGTTATGCCGTTAAGGTTTTTGTAGACTTAAGTAAGATAAAGATGATTAATTAACTTAAATATATTAAACTAATGATTTGAAGCATTTCGATATCAGTTTGTTAAAGAAGGTTTATTAACTTAAATGTGTTAAACTAATGATTTGAAGCATTTCGATGTCAATTGCTAAATGTGTATACACAACAAAATCGACATTTTACTCAAATTTAAGGTTAGGGAATTCTTCTAAAAATGGACTGCCGTTATGCCGCCATGACTTTATGCCAACTTCAGTTCGTTAAAGAAGGTTTATTAACTTAAATATATTAAAATAATGGTTTGAAGCATTTTGATATCGATTGCTAAATGTGTATATACAAGAAAATCGACTTTATACCTAAATATAAGATAACGGAATTCTTCTAAATGCTTTGCCGTTATGCCGTTATGGCTTTATGTTAACTTCAGTTCGTTAGAGAAGATTTTTTAACTTAAATATGTTAAACCAGTTATTTGAAGCATTTCGATATCGATTTCTTAATGCATATATACAAGAAAATCGACTTTATACCTAAATATCAGACTACGGAATTCTTCCAAATGCACTGCTGTTATGCCGTCATGGCTTTATATCAACTTCAATACGTTAAAGAAGGTTTATTAACTTAAATATGTTAAACTAATGATTTGAAGCATTTCGATATCAGTTCTTAAAGAAGTTTATAACAAACGAAAAATGATTTAAGCTTTTCAAATATAAGATTACGGAATTCTTCCAAATGTACTGCGTTATGCCGCCATGGTTTTATATCAACTTCAATACGTTTAAGAAGGTTATTTAAAACTTAAATATGTTAAACTAATGATTAGAAGCATTTCGATATCGATTGCTAAATGCATATATACAAGAAAATCGATTTTATACCTAAATATAAGATAACGCAATTCTTCTAAATGCGCTGCCGTTATACCGTTATGGCATTATGTAAACTTCAGTAAGATAAAGAAGGTTAATTAACTTAAATATGTTAAACTAATGATTTGAAGCGTTTCGATATCGATTGCTAAATGTGTATATACAAAAATCGTCTTTATACCCAAATTTTAAGATTATGCAATTCTTTAAATGCACTGCCGTTATGCCGTTATGGCTTTATGTTAACTTCAGTTCGTTAAAGAAGGTTATTAACTTAAATATGTTAAACTAATGATTTAAAAGCATTTCGATATCAAATTGCTAAATGTAAATATACAAGAAAATCGATTTTATACCTAAATATAAGATTACGCAATTCTTCTAAATGCGCTGCCGTTATGCCGTTATGGCTTTATGTTAACTTCAGTAAGTTAAAGAAGGTTAATTAACTTAAATATGTTAAACTAATGATTTGAAGCGTTTCGATATCGATTGCTAATTTGTATATACAAAAAATCGATTTTATACCTAAATATAAGATTACGGAATTCTTCTGAATGCACTGCCGTTATGCCGTAAATGGCTTTAGACTTCAGTAAGATAAATATGGTTAATTAACTAAAATATGTTAAACAAATTGAGTTGAAGCATCTCGATATCGATTGCTAAAGTGTGTATTTACAACAAAGTCGATTTTATACCTAAATACGAGATTACGGAATTCTTCCAATGCACTGTCGTTATGCCGTTAAGGCTTTTGTAGACTTAATTAAGATAAAGATGGTTAATTAACTAAAATATGTTAAACTATGATTTGAAGCATTTCGATATCGATTGAAATGTATAACAAGAAAATCGATTTTATACCTAAATATAAGATTACGGAATTCTTCTAAATGCATTGCCGTTATGCCGCCATGGCTTTATGCCAACTTCAGTTAATTTAAAAGGGAGGTTGATTCACTTAAATATGTTAAACTAATGATTTGAAGCATTTTGATATCGATTGCTAAATGTGTATATACAAGAAAATCGACTTTATACCTAAATATCAGCTTACGGAATTCTTCTAAATGCTTTGCCGTTATGCCGTTATGGCTTTGTGTTAACTTCAGTTCTTTAAAGAGAAGGTTTTTTTAACTTAAATATGTTAAACCATTATTTGAAGCATTTCGATATCGATTTCTTAATGCATATATACAAGAAAATCGACTTTATACCTAAATATAAGATTACGGAATTCTTCCAAATGTACTGTCATTATGCCGTTAAGGCTTTTGTAGACTTAAATAAGATAAAGATGGTTAATTAACTTAAATATGTTAAATAAACGATTTGAAGCATTTCGATAACGATTGCTAAATGTGTATACACAACATAATAGATTTTATATCTAAATACGAGATTACGGAATTCTTCCGAATGCACTGCCGTTATGCCGTTAAGGCTTTTGTAGACTTAAGTAAGATAAAAATGGTTAATTAACTTAAATATGTTAACTAACGATTTGAAGCATTTCGATATCGATTGCAAATGTGTATGTACAACAAAATCGATTTTATACCTGAATATAAGAATACCGAATTCTTCCAAATACGCTGCCGTTATACAGTTATGGCATTATGTAGACTTAAGTAAGATAAAGATGGTTAATTAATTTAAATATGTTAAACTGTTGAGTTGAAGCATCTCGATATCGATTGTTTAATGCATATATACAAGAAAATCGATTTTATACCTAAATACGAGATTACGGAATTCTTCCGAATGCACTGCCGTTATGCCGTTAAGGCTTTTGTAGACTTAAGTAAGATAAAAATGGTTAATTAATTTAAATATGTTAAACTGTTGAGTTGAAGCATCTCGATATCGATTGCTAAGGTTGTATATACAACAAAATCGATTTTATACCTAAATACGAGATAACGGAATTCTTCCGGATGCACTGCCGTTATGCCGTTAAGGCTTTTGTAGACTTAAGTAAGATAAAGATGGTTAATTAACTTAAATATGTTAAACTATTGAGTTGAAGCATCTCGATATCGATTACTTAGTGTGTATTTACAACAAAATCGATTTTATACCTAAATACGAGATTACGGAATTCTTCCGAATGCACTGTCGTAATGCCGTTAAGGCTTTTGTAGACTTAATTAAGATAAAGATGGTTAATTAACTAAAATATGTTAAACTGATGATTTGAAGCATTTCGATATCGATTGCAAAATGTGTATATACAAGAAAATCGACTTTATACCTAAATATAAGATTACGGAATTCTTCTACATGCACTGTCGTTATGCCGCCATGGCTTTATGCCAACTTCAGTTCGTTAAAGAAGGTTTATTAACTTAAATATGTTAATCTAATGGGTTGAAGCATCTCCGTATCGATTGCTAAATGTGTATATACAACAAAATCGACTTTATACCTGAATATAAGATTACGGAATTCTTCCAAATGCGTTGCCGTTATACAGTTATGGCATTATGTAAACTTCAGTAAGATAAAGAAGGTTAATTAACTTAAATATGTAAAACTAATGATTTGAAGCATTTCGAAATCGATTGCTTAATGTGTATATACAAGAAAGTCGACATTATATCCAAATTTAAGATTACGGAATTCTTCTAAATGCGCTGCCGTTATGCCGCCATGGCTTTATGCCAACTTCAGTTCGTTAAAGAAGGTTTATTAACTTAAATATGTTAAACAAGTTATTTGAAGCATTTCGAAATCGATTGCTTAATGCATATATACAAGAAAATCGACTTTATACCTAAATATAAGATTACGGAATTCTTCTAAATGCACTGCCGTTATGCGGCCATGGCTTTATGCCAACTTCAGTTCGTTAAAAAAGGTTTATTAACTTAAATATGATAAACTAGTGATTTGAAGCATTTCGATATCGATTGCTAAATGCGTATATACAACAAAGTCGACTTTATACCTAAATATAAGATTACGCAATTCTTCTACATGCTCTGCCGTTATGCCGCCATGGCTTTATAGTAACTTCAGTGCGTTAAAGAAGCTTTATTAACTTAAATATGTTAAACTAATGATTTGAAGCATTTTGATATCGATTGTTAAAAGTGTGCATATACAAGAAAATCGATTTTATACCTAAATACGAGATTACGGAACTCTTCCGAATGCACTGCCGTTATGCCGTTAAGGCTTTTGTAGACTTAAGTAAGACAAAGAAGGTTAATTAAATTAAATATGTTAATTTATTGAGTTGAAGCATCTCGATATCGATTGCTAAATGTGTATATACAACAAAATCGATTTTATACCTAAATACGAGATTAGGGAATTCTTCCGAATGCACTGCCGTTATCCCGTTAAGGCTTTTGTAGACTTAAGTAAGGTAAAGATGGTTAATTAACTTAAATATGTTAAACAAGTTATTTGAAGCATTTCGAAATCGATTGCTAAATGCGTATATACAACAAAATCGACTTTATACCTAAATATAAGATTACGGAATTCTTCTACATGCATTGCCGTTATGCCACCATGGCTTTATGTTAACTTCAGTGCGTTAAAGAAGCCTTATTAACTTAAATATGTTAAACTAATGATTTGAAGCATTTCGATATCGATTGCTTAATGAGTATATACAAGAAAATCGGTTTTATACCTAAATACGAGATAACGGAATTCTTCCGAATGCACTGCCGTTATGCCGTTAAGGTTTTTGTAGACTTAAGTAAGATAAAGATGATTAATTAACTTAAATATATTAAACTAATGATTTGAAGCATTTCGATATCAGTTCGTTAAAGAAGGTTTATTAACTTAAATGTGTTAAACTAATGATTTGAAGCATTTCGATGTCAATTGCTAAATGTGTATACACAACAAAATCGACTTTTTACCCAAATTTAAGGTTAGGGAATTCTTCTAAATGGACTGCCGTTATGCCGCCATGACTTTATGCCAACTTCAGTAAGTTTAAAGAAGGTTTATTAACTTAAATATGTTAAACTATTGAGTTGAAGCATCTCGATATCGATTGCTTAATGTATATATACAACAAACTCGATTTTATACCTAAATACGAGATTACGGAATTCTTCCGAATGCACTGCCGTTATGCCGTTAAGGCTTTTTTAGACTTAAGTAAGATAAAGACGGTTAATTAATTTAAATATGTTAAACTAACGTTTTGAAGCATTTCGATATCGATTGCTAAATGTTTATATACAACAAAATCGATTTCATACCTAAATACGAAATTACGGAATTCTTCCGAATGCACTGCCATTATGCCGTTAAGGCTTTTGTAGACTTAAGTAAGATAAAGATGGTTAATTAACTTAAATATGTTAAACTATTGAGTTGAAGCATCTCGATATCGATTGCTTAATGTATATATACAACAAAATCGATTTTATACCTAAATACGAGATTACGGAATTCTTCCGAATGCACTGCCGTTATGCCGTTAAGGCTTTTGTAGACTTAAGTAAGATAAAGACGGTTAATTAATTTAAATATGTTAAACTAACGTTTTGAAGCATTTCGATATCGATTGCTAAATGTTTATATACAACAAAATCGATTTCATACCTAAATACGAGTTTACGGAATTCTTCCGAATGCACTGCCGTTATGCCGTTAAGGCTTTTGTAGACTTAAGTAAGATAAAGATGGTTAATTAACTTAAATATGTTAACCTAATTATTTGAAGCATTTCGATATCGATTGCTTATTGTGTAAATACAAGAAAATCGACTTTATACCTAAATATAAAATACGGAATTCTTCTACATGTACTGTCGTTATGCCGCCATGGTTTTATATCAACTTCAATACGTTTAAGAAGGTTTATTAACTTAAATATGTTAAACTAATGGGTTGAAGCATCTCCATATCGATTGCTAAATGTGTATATACAACAAACTCGACTTTATACCTGAATATAAGATTACGGAATTCTTCCAAATGCGCTGCCGTTATACAGTTGTGGCATTATGTAAACTTCAGTAAGATAAAGAAGGTTAATTAACTTAAATATGTAAAACTAATGATTTGAAGCATTTCGATATCGATTGCTAAATGTGTATATACAAGAAAGTCGACTTTATACTCAAATTTAAGATTACAGAATTCTTCTAAATGCACTGCCGTTATGCCGTTATGGCTTTATGTTAACTTCTGTTCGTTAAAGAAGGTTTACTAACTTAAATATGTCAAACCAGTTATTTAAAGCATTTCGATATCGATTGCAAAATGTGTATATACAAAAAAATCGACTTTATACCTAAATATAAGATTACGGAATTCTTCCAAATGTACTGTCACTTCGTTTAAGAAGTTTAATTAAATTAAATATGTTAAACTAATGATTTGAAGCATTCCGATATCGATTGCTAAATGCACATATACAAGAAAATCGATTTTATACCTAAATATAAGATTACGGAATTCTTCCAAATGTACTGTCGTTAAACCGCCATGGCTTTATATCAACTTCAATACGTTTAAGAAGGTTAATTAACTTAAATATGTAAAACTAATGATTTGAAGCATTTCGATATCGATTGCTAAATGCATATATACAAGAAAATCGATTTTATACCTAAATATAAGATAACGCAATTCTTTCAAATGTACTGTCGTTATGCCGCCATGGTTTTATATCAACTTCAATACGTTTAAGAAGGTTAATTAAATTAAATATGTTAAACTAATGATTTGAAGCATTTCGATATCGATTGCTAAATGTGTATATACAAGAAAATCGAATTTATACCTAAATATAAGATAACGGAATTTTCCAAATGTACTGTCGTTATGCCGCCATGGCTTTATATCAACTTCAGTACGTTTAAGAAGGTTAATTAACTTAAATATGTAAAACTAATGATTTGAAGCATATCGATATCGATTGCTTAATGTGTATATACAAGAAAGTCGACTTTATACCCATATTTAAGATTACGGAATTCTTCTAAATGCATTGCCGTTATGCCGCCATGTCTTTATGCCAAATTCAGTTCGTTAAAGAAGGTTTATTAACTTAAATATATTAAACTGATGATTTGAAGCATTTCGATATCGATTGCAAAATGTGTATAGACAACAAGATCGACTTTATACCTGAATATATAATTACGGAATTCTTCCAAATACACTGCCGTTATGCCGTTATGGCTTTATTTTAACTTTAGTTCGTTAAAGAAGGTTTATTAACTTAAATATATTAAACTAATGATTTAGAGCATTTCGATATCGATGGCTAAATGAGTATTTTCAAGAAAATCGACTTTATACCTAAATATATGATAACGGAATTCTTCTAAATGCACTGCCGTATGCCGTTATGGCTTTATGTTAACTTAAGTTCGTTAAAGAAGGTTTATTAACTTAAAAATGTTAAACCAGTTATTTGAAGCATTTCGATATCGATTTTTTAATGCATATATACAAGAAAATCTTCTTTATACCTAAATATAAGATTACGGAATTCTTCTAAATGCACTGCCGTTACGCCGCCATGGCTTTACGCCAACTTCAGTTCGTTAAAGAAGGTTTATTAACTTAAATATATTAAACTAATGATTTAGAGCACTTCGATATCGATTGCTAAATGAGTATATTCAAGAGAATCGACTTTATACCTAAATATAAGGTTACGGAATTCTTCTAAATGCACTGCCGTTATACCGTTATGGCATTATGTAAACTTCAGTAAGATAAAGAAGGTTAATTAACTTAAATATGTTAAACTAATGATTTGAAGCATTTCGATATCGATTGCTAAATGCATATATACAAGAAAATCGATTTTATACCTAAATATAAGATTACGCAATTCTTCTAAATGCGCTGCCGTTATACCGTTATGGCATTATGTAAACTTCAGTAAGATAAAGAAGGTTAATTAACTTAAATATGTTAAACTAATGATTTGAAGCGTTTCGATATCGATTGCTAAATGTGTATATACGAGAAAATCGTCTTTATACCCAAATTTAAGATTATGGAATTCGTATAAATGCACTGCCGTTATGCCGCCATGGCTTTATGCCAACTTCAGTTCGTTAAAGAAGGTCTATTAACTTAAATATGTTAAACTAATGATTTGAAGCATTTCGATATCGAATGCTAAATGTAAATATACAAGAAAATCGATTTTATACCTAAATATAAGATTACGCAATTCTTCTAAATGGGCTGCCGTTATGCCGTTATGGCTTTATAAACTTCAGTAAGATAAAGAAGGTTAATTAACTTAAATATGTTAAACTAATGATTTGAAGCATTTCGATATCGATTGCTAAATGCGTATATCCAAGAAAATCGACTTTATACCTAAATATAAGATTACGGAATTCTTCTAAATGCACTGCCGTTATGCCGTTATGGCCTTTGTAACTTCAGTAAGTAAAGAAGGGTTATTAACTTAAATATGTTAAACTTATGATTTGAAGCATTTCGATATCGATTTGCTAAATGCGTATATACAAGAAAATCGATTTTATACCTAAATATAAGATTACGGAATTCTTCTAAATGCACTGCCGTTATGCCGTTATGGCTTTATGTTAACTTCAGTATGTTAAAGAAGGTTAATTAACTTAAATATGTTAAACCTAATGATTTGAAGCATTTCGATATCGATTGCTAAATGCGTATATACAAGAAAATCGATTTTATACCTAAATATAAGATTACGGAATTCTTCCAAATGTACTGTCGTTATGCCGCCATGGCTTTATATCAACTTCAGATACGTTAAAGAAGGTTAATTAACTTAAATATGTTAAACTAATGATTTTAAGTATTTTGAAATCGATTGCAAAATGCGTATATACAACAAAATCGACTTTATACCTAAATATAAGATTACGGAATTCTTCCGAATGCACTGCCGTTGTGCCGCCATGGCTTTATGTTAACTTCAGTGCGTTAAAGAAGCTTTATTAACTTAAATATGTTAAACTAATGGGTTGAAGCATCTCCATATCGATTGCTAAATGTGTATATACAACAAACTCGACTTTATATCTGAATATAAGATTACGGAATTCTTCCAAATGCGCTGCCGTTATACAGTTGGGGCATTATGTAAACTTCAGTAAGATAAAGAAGGTTAATTAACTTAAATATGTAAAACTAATGATTTGAAGCATTTCGATATCGATTGCTAAATGTGTATATACAAGAAAGTCGACTTTATACTCAAATTTAAGATTACAGAATTCTTCTAAATGCACTGCCGTTATGCCGTTATGGCTTTATGTTAACTTCTGTTCGTTAAAGAAGGTTTATTAACTTAAATATGTCAAACCAGTTATTTAAAGCATTTCAAAATCGATTGCAAAATGTGTATATACAAGAAAATCGATTTTATACCTAAATATAAGATTACGGAATTCTTCCAAATGTACTGTCGTTATGCCGCCTTGGCTTTATATCAACTTAATACGTTAAGAAGGTTAATTAACTTAAATATGTTAAACTAATGATTTGAAGCATTTCGATATCGATTGCTAAATGTGTATATACAAGAAATTCGATTTATACTAAATTAAGATTAGGAATTCTTCCAAATGTACTGCGTTATGCCGCATGGCTTTATATACCTTCATCGTTAAAGAAGGTTAATTAACTTAAATATGTTAACCAATTATTTGAAGCATTTCGATATCGATTGCTTATTGTGTAAATACAAGAAAATCGACTTTATACCTGAATATAAGATTACGGAATTCTTCTACATGCACTGTAGTTATGCCGCCATGGCCTTATGCCAACTTCAGTTCGTTAAAGAAGGTTTATTAACTTAAATATGTTAAACTAATGGGTTGAAGCATCTCCATATCATTGCTAAATGTGTATATACAACAAACTCGACTTTATATCTGAATATAAGATTACGGAATTCTTCCAAATGCGCTGCCGTTATACAGTTGGGGCATTATGTAAACTTCAGTAAGATAAAGAAGGTTAATTAACTTAAATATGTAAAACTAATGATTTGAAGCATTTCGATATCGATTGCTAAATGTGTATATACAAGAAAGTCGACTTTATACTCAAATTTAAGATTACAGAATTCTTCTAAATGCACTGCCGTTATGCCGTTATGGCTTTATGTTAACTTCTGTTCGTTAAAGAAGGTTTATTAACTTAAATATGTCAAACCAGTTATTTAAAGCATTTCGATATCGATTGCAAAATGTGTATATACAAAAAAATCGACTTTATACCTAAATATAAGATTACGGAATTCTTCCAAATGTACTGTCGTTATGCCGCCATGGCTTTATATAAACTTCAATACGTTTAAGAAAGTTAATTAACTTAAATATGTAAAACTAATGATTTGAAGCATTTCGATATCGATTGCTAAATGCATATATACAAGAAAATCGATTTTATACCTAAATATAAGATTACGCAATTCTTCCAAATGTACTGCCGTTATGCCGTTATGGCTTTATGTTAACTTCTGTTCGTTAAAGAAGGTTTATTAACTTAAATATGTCAAACCAGTTATTTAAAGCATTTCGATATCGATTGCAAAATGTGTATATACAAAAAAATCGACTTTATACCTAAATATAAGATTACGGAATTCTTCCAAATGTACTGTCGTTATGCCGCCATGGCTTTATATCAACTTCAATATGTTTAAGAAGTTTAATTAAATTAAATATGTTAAACTAATGATTTGAAGCATTTCGATATCGTTTGCTAAATGCATATATACAAGAAAATCGATTTTATACCTAAATATAAGATTGGGAATTTTTCCCAAATGCTGCGTTATCCGATGGCTTTATTAACTTAAATATTTTTAAAAAGGGTTTTATTAACTTAAATATGTTAAACTAATGATTTGAAGCTTTCGATATCGATTGTTTAATGTGTATATACAAGAAATCGCTTTATACCCAATTTAAGATTAGGAATTCTTTAAATGCATTGCCGTTATGCCGATGGCTTTATGAACTTCGTTCGTTAAAAAAGGTTTATTAACTTAAATATGTAAACCCATTATTTAAAGCATTTCGATATCGATTGCAAAATTTTATATACAAAAAAATCGATTTATACCTAAATATAAGTTTAGGGAATTTTTCCCAAATGCTGCGTTATCCGATGGCTTTATTAACTTAAATATTTTTAAAAAGGGTTTAAATTTAAAATTAAATATGTTAAACTAATGATTTGAAGTTTTCGATATCGATTGCTAAATGTGTATATACAAGAAAATCGTTTATACCAAATTAAGATAAGGAATTCTTAAATGACTGCGTTATGCCCCATGGCTTTTTTCAACTTAAATCTTTTAAAAAGGGTTTAAATTAACTTAAATATGTAAAACTAATGATTTGAAGCATTTCGATATCGATTGTTAAGGGTTATATACAAGAAATCGACTTTATCCCCAATTTAAGATTACGGAATTCTTCTAAATGCATTGCCGTTAGCCGCCATGGCTTTACCCAAAATTCAGTTCGTTAAAGAAGGTTTATTAACTTAAATATATTAAACTATGATTTAAGCATTTCGATATCGATTGCAAAATGGTAAAACAAAAGATCGACTTTATACCTAATATAAATTACGGAATTTTTCCCAAATCACTGCCGTTATGCCGTTATGGCTTTATTTTAACTTCGTTCGTTAAAGAAGGTTTATTAACTTAAATATTTAAACAATATTTGAGCATTCGATATCGATTGCTAAATGAGTTTTTTCAAAAAATCGACTTTATACCTAAATATAGATAACGGAATTCTTCAAATGACTGCCGTTATGCCGATGGCTTTATTTACTTAATTCGTTAAAAAAGGGTTTTATTAATTTAAAAATTTTAAAACCCATTATTTGAAGCATTTCGATATCGTTTTTTTTAATGATATATCAAGAAAATCGACTTTATACCTAAATATAAGATTACGGAATTCTTCTAAATGCACTGCCGTTAGCCGAGGCTTTGAACTTCATTTGAAAGAAGGTTTATTAACTTAAATATTTAAACTAATGATTTGAGCATTCGATATCGATTCTAAATGGTATTTTCAAGAAATCGACTTTATACCTAAATATAAGATACGGAATTCTTCTAAATGCACTGCCGTTATCCGTTATGGCTTATGTAAACTTCGTGTAAAGAAGGTTAATTAATTTAAATATTTTAAACAATATTTGAAGCATTTCGATATCGTTGCTAAATGCATATATACAAGAAAATCGATTTTATACCTAAATATAAGTTTTCGAATTCTTCAAAGGGCCTGCCGTTATCCGATGGCTTATTAAACTTCAAAAGTAAAGAAGGTTAATTAACTTAAATATTTTAAACTAATGATTTGAAGCTTTCGATATCGATTGCTAAATGTGTATATACAAAAAATCGCTTTATACCCAAATTTAAGATTAGGAATTCTTAAATGCATGCCGTTATGCCGCCATGGCTTTATGCCAATTCAGTTCGTTAAAGAGGTTATTAACTTAAATATTTAAACTAATGTTTTGAAGCATTTCGATATCAAATGCAAATGTAAATAACAAAAAATCGATTTTATACCTAAATATAAATAACGAATTCTTCTAAATGCCTGCCTTTAAACCGATGGCTTAGAAACTTCAGTGTAAAGAAGGTTAATTAACTTAAATATTTAAACTAATGTTTTTAAGCTTTCGATATCGATTGCTAAATGTGTATTCAGAAAATCGCTTTATCCCCAAATTTTAAAGTTTAGGAATTGTTAAATGCACTGCCTTTAGGGCCCCCTTTTATGAACTTAGTTCGTTAAAGAAGGTTATTAACTTAAAATGTTAAACAATATTTGAAGCATTTCGATATCGATTGTTTAATGCATATATACAAGAAAATCGACTTTATACCTAAATAAAAGATTACGGAATTCTTCTAAATGCCTGCCGTTACCCGATGGCTTTAGAACTTCATTTGTTAAAAGGGTTTTATTAACTTAAATATTTAAACTAATGATTTGACCCTTCGAATCGATTGCTAAATGGTATTTTCAAGAAATCGCTTTATACCAAATTAAGATTAGGAATTCTTTAAATGCACTGCCGTTATGCCGATGGCTTTATGAACTTCGTTCGTTAAAAAAGGTTTATTAACTTAAATATGTAAACCCATTATTTGAGCATTTCGATATCGATTGCTAAATGCATAACAAAAAAATCGATTTATACCTAAATATAAGATTAGGGAATTTTTCCCAAATGCTGCGTTATCCGATGGCTTTATTACCTTAAATAGTTAAGAAGGTTAATTAACTAAATATGTTAAACTAATGATTTGAACCCTTCGATATCGATTGCTAAATGGTATTTTCAAGAAATCGCTTTATACCAAATTAAGATTAGGAATTCTTTAAATGCATTTCCGTTATGCCGAAGGCCCTTTGAACTTCAGTGAAAGGGGGGGGCTTTTTCCCTTAAATATGTTAAATTTATGATTTGAAGCTTTTCGATATCTTTTTCTAAAGGGTATATACAAGAAAATCGATTTATACCTAAATATAAGATTAGGGAATTCTTCTAAATGCCTGCCGTTATCCGTTATGGCTTTATGTAAACTTCTTTTGTTAAAAAAGGGTTTTATTAACTAAAATATGTAAACCCATTATTTGAGCTTTCGATATCGTTTGCTAAATGTATATACAAGAAAATCGTTTTATACCAAATTAAGATTAGGAATTCTTAAATGACTGCGTTATGCCGCCATGGCTTTTTTCAACTTAAATCTTTTAAAAAGGGTTTAAATTAACTTAAATATGTAAAACTAATGATTTGAAGCATTTCGATATCGATTGTTAAGGGTTATATACAAGAAATCGACTTTATCCCCAATTTAAGATTACGGAATTCTTCTAAATGCATTGCCGTTAGCCGCCATGGCTTTACCCAAAATTCAGTTCGTTAAAGAAGGTTTATTAACTTAAATATATTAAACTATGATTAAGCATTTCGATATCGATTGCAAAATGGTAAAACAAAAGATCGACTTTATACCTAATAAAATAACGGAATTCTTCTAAATGCACTGCCGTTAGCCGATGGCTTTAGAACTTCGTTCGTTAAAGAAGGTTTATTAACTTAAAAAATTAAACAATATTTGAGCATTCGATATCGATTGCTAAATGAGGTTTTCAAAAAATCGATTTTATACCTAAATATAGATAAGGGGATTTTCAATGACTGCCGTTATGGCTTTATTTAACTTAATTCGTTAAAAAAGGGTTTTATTAATTTAAAAATTTTAAAACCCATTATTTGAAGCATTTCGATATCGATTGTTTAATGCATATATACATGCTCTGCCGTTATGCCGTTAAGCCCTTTGTAGACTTCAGTAAGACAAGGAGGGCTATTTACCTTAAATATGTTAAACTTATGATTTGAAGCATTTCGATATCGATTTCTAAATGCGTATATACAAGAAAATCGACTTTATACCTAAATATAAGATTACGGAATTCTTCTAAATGCACTGCCGTTATGCCGTTATGGCTTTATGTTAACTTCTGTTCGTTAAAGAAGGTTTATTAACTTAAATATGTCAAACC
>CM050324.1:1231178-1264178 GCA_027475135.1 Bactrocera correcta
TATTTAGGTATAAAGTCGATTTTTTGTATATATTTATAGACAAAGTCGATTTTGTTAACATATTTAAGTTCATAAACCTTCTTTAACTTACTGAAGTTTACATAAAGCCATATCGGTATAACGGCAGTACATTTGGAAGAATTCCGTAATGTTATATCTATATATCAAGTCGATTTTGTTGTATATACACATTTAGCAATCGATATCGAGATGCTTCAACTCATTAGTTTAACATATTTAAGTTAATTAACCTTCTTTAAAGTATTGAAGTTTATATAAGGCCGTGGCGGCATAACGACAAAACATTTGGAAGAATTCCATAATCTTGTGTTTAGGTATAAATTCGATTTTCTTGTATATACACATTAAGCAAGCGATATCGAAATGCTTCAATTCATTAGTTTAACATATTTGCGTTCATAAACCTTCTTTAACGAACTGAAGTTGGCATAAAGCAATGGCGGCATAACGGCAGTGCATTTAGAAGAGTTCCGTAATCCTATATTTAAGTATAAAGTCGGTTTTGTTGTATATACGCATTTAGCAATCGATAACGAAATGGTTCAAATCATTAGATTAACATATTTAAGTTAATTAACCTTCTTTATCTTTTTGAAGTTTACATAAAGCCATGGCGGCATAACGACAGTACATTTAGAAGAATTCCGTAATCTTAAATTTAGGTATAAAGTCGATTTTGTTGTATATACACATTAATTAATCGATATCGAGATGCATCAACTCATTAGTTTAACATATTTAATTTAATAAACCTTCTTTAACGAACTGAAGTAAACATAAAGCCATATCGGCATAACGACAGTACATTTAGAAGAATTCCGTAATCTTATATTTAGGTATAAAGTCGATTTTGTTATATATACATATTAATTAATCGATATCGAGATGCATCAACTCATTAGTTTAACATATTTAATTTAATAAACCTTCTTTAACGAACTGAAGTTAACATAAAGCCATAATGGCATAACGACAGTGCCTTTAGAAGAATTTCGTTATCTTATATTTAGGTATAAAGTCGATTTTCTTGTATATACTCATTTAGCAATCGATATCGAAATACCTCAAATAACTGGCTTAGCATATTTAAGTTAATTAACCTTCTTTATCTTACTGAAGTTTACGTAAAGCCATAACGGCATAAAGGCAGTATATTTATATGATTTCTGTAATCTTTTATTTAGGTATAAAATCGATTTTCTTGTACATACATATTTAGCAATCAATATCGAAATGCTTCAAATCATTAGTTTAGCATATTTAAGTAAATTAACCTTCTTTAACGTACTGAAATTTATATAAAGCCACAACAGCATAACGGGAGTGTATTTCGATGAATTCCGTAAACTTATATTTAGGTATAAAGTCGAATTTGGTGTATATACGCATTTAACAATCGATATCGAAATGCTTTCTCTTACTGAAGTCTACAAAAGCCTTAACGGCGTAACGGCAGTGCATTTAGAAGAATTCTGTAATCCTATATTTAGGTATAAAATCGATTTTGTTGTATATAAGCATTTAGCAATAGATATCAAAATGCTTCAAATAACTGGTTTAGCATATTTAGGTTAATTAACCTTTTTTATATTACTGAAGTTTACATAAAGCCGTAACAGCATAACGGCAGTATATTTAGAAGAATTCCGTAATCTTTTATTTAGGTATAAAATCGATTTTCTTGTACATACACATTAAGCAATCGATACCGAAATGCTTCAAATCATTAGTTTAGCATATTTAAGTAAATTATGCTTCTTTAACTTACTGAAATTTATATAAAGCCATAACGGCATAACGGAAGTGTATTTCGATGAATTCCGTAATCTTATATTTAGATATAAAGTAGAATTTGTTGTATATACGCATTTAACAATCGATATCGAAATGCTTCAAATCATAAGTTTAACATATTTAAGTTAATTAACCTTCTTTAACGAACTAAAGTTAACATAAAGCCATAACGACGTAACGGCAGTGCATTTAGAAGAATTCCGTAATCTTATATTTAGGTATAAAGTCGATTTTGTTGTATATACGCATTTAGCAATCGATACGAAATGCTTCAAATCATTAGTGTAACATATTTAAGTTAATTAACCTTCTTTATCTTTTGAAGTTTACATAAAGCCATGGCGGCATAACGACAGTACATTTAGAAGAATTTCGTAATCTTATATTTAGGTATAAAGTCGAATTTGGTGTATATACGCATTTAGCAATCGATATCGAAATGCTTCAAATCAGTAGTTTAATATATTAAAGTTAATTAATTCTCTTTATCTTACTGAAGTCTACAAAAGCCTTAACGGCATAACGGCAGTGCATTTAGAAGAATTCTGTAATCTTATATTTAGGTATAAAGTCGATTTTGTTGTATTTACATATTTAGCAATAGATATCGAAATGCTTCAAATCATTAGTTTAACATATTTAAGTTAATTAACCTTCTTTATCTTTTTGAAGTTGACATAAAGCCATGGCGGCATAACGACAGTACATTTAGAAGAATTCCGTAATCTTTTATTTAGGTATAAAATCGATTTTCTTGTACATACACATTAAGCAATCGATACCGAAATGCTTCAAATCATTAGTTTAGCATATTTAAGTAAATTATGCTTCTTTAACTCACTGAAATTTATATAAAGCCATAACGGCATAACGGAAGTGTATTTCGATGAATTCCGTAATCTTATATTTAGATATAAAGTAGAATTTGTTGTATATACGCATTTAACAATCGATATCGAAATGCTTCAAATCATTAGTTTAACACATTTAAGTTAATTAAACCTCTTTCTCTTACTGAAGTCTACAAAAGCTTTAACGGCGTAACGGCAGTGCATTTAGAAGAATTCTGTAATCTTATATTTAGTTATAAAGTCGATTTTGTTGTATATACACATTTAGCAATCGATATCGAAATGCTTCAAATCATTAGTTTAACATATTTAAGTAAATTAACCTTCTTTAACGTATTGAAGTTAATACAAAGCCATGGCGGCATAACGACAGTACATTTGAAGTATTCCGTAGCCTTATATTTAGGTATAAAGTCGATTTTTTGTATATATTTATAGACAAAGTCGATTTTGTTAACATATTTAAGTTCATAAACCTTCTTTAACTTACTGAAGTTTACATAAAGCCATATCGGTATAACGGCAGTACATTTGGAAGAATTCCGTAATGTTATATCTATATATCAAGTCGATTTTGTTGTATATACACATATAGCAATCGATATCGAGATGCTTCAACTCATTAGTTTAACATATTTAAGTTAATTAACCTTCTTTAAAGTATTGAAGTTTATATAAGGCCGTGGCGGCATAACGACAGTACATTTGGAAGAATTCCATAATCTTGTGTTTAGGTATAAATTCGATTTTCTTGTATATACACATTAAGCAATCGATACCGAAATGCTTCAAGTCATTAGTTTAGCATATTTAAGTAAATTAAGCTTCTTTAACGTACTGAAATTTATATAAAGCCATAACGGCATAACAGAAGTGTATTTCGATGAATTCCGTAATCTTATATTTAGATATAAAGTAGAATTTGTTGTATATACGCATTTAACAATCGATATCGAAATGCTTTCTCTTACTGAAGTCTACAAAAGCCTTAACGGCGTAACGGCAGTGCATTTAGAAGAATTCTGTAATCTTATATTTAGGTATAAATTCGATTTTGTTGTATATACACATTTAGCAATCGATATCGAGATGCTTCAACTCATTAGTTTAACATATTTAAGTTAATTAACCTTCTTTATCGTATTGAAGTTGGTATTAGGCTATGGCGGCATCACGACAGTACATTTGGAAGAATTCCGTAATCTTATGTTTAAGTATAAAGTCGATTTTGTTGTATATACACATTTAGCAATCGATATCGAAATGCTTCAAATCATTAGTTTAACATATTTAAGTAAATTAACCTTCTTTAACGTATTGAAGTTAATACAAAGCCATGGCGGCATAACGACAGTACATTTGAAGTATTCCGTAGCCTTATATTTAGGTATAAAGTCGATTTTTTGTATATATTTATAGACAAAGTCGATTTTGTTAACATATTTAAGTTCATAAACCTTCTTTAACTTACTGAAGTTTACATAAAGCCATATCGGTATAACGGCAGTACATTTGGAAGAATTCCGTAATGTTATATCTATATATCAAGTCGATTTTGTTGTATATACACATTTAGCAATCGATATCGAGATGCTTCAACTCATTAGTTTAACATATTTAAGTTAATTAACCTTCTTTAAAGTATTGAAGTTTATATAAGGCCGTGGCGGCATAACGACAGTACATTTGGAAGAATTCCATAATCTTGTGTTTAGGTATAAATTCGATTTTCTTGTATATACACATTAAGCAAGCAATATCGAAATGCTTCAATTCATTAGTTTAATATATTTGCGTTCATAAACCTTCTTTAACGAACTGAAGTTGGCATAAAGCAATGGCGGCATAACGGCAGTGCATTTAGAAGAGTTCCGTAATCCTATATTTAAGTATAAAGTCGGTTTTGTTGTGTATACGCATTTAGCAATCGATAACGAAATGGTTCAAATCATTAGATTAACATATTTAAGTTAATTAACCTTCTTTATCTTTTTGAAGTTTACATAAAGCCATGGCGGCATAACGACAGTACATTTAGAAGAATTCCGTAATCTTAAATTTAGGTATAAAGTCGATTTTGTTGTATATACACATTAATTAATCGATATCGAGATGCATCAACTCATTAGTTTAACATATTTAATTTAATAAACCTTCTTTAACGAACTGAAGTAAACATAAAGCCATATCGGCATAACGACAGTACATTTAGAAGAATTCCGTAATCTTATATTTAGGTATAAAGTCGATTTTGTTATATATACATATTAATTAATCGATATCGAGATGCATCAACTCATTAGTTTAACATATTTAATTTAATAAACCTTCTTTAACGAACTGAAGTTAACATAAAGCCATAATGGCATAACGACAGTGCCTTTAGAAGAATTTCGTTATCTTATATTTAGGTATAAAGTCGATTTTCTTGTATATACTCATTTAGCAATCGATATCGAAATACCTCAAATAACTGGCTTAGCATATTTAAGTTAATTAACCTTCTTTATCTTACTGAAGTTTACGTAAAGCCATAACGGCATAAAGGCAGTATATTTATATGATTTCTGTAATCGTTTTTTTTAGGTATAAAATCGATTTTCTTGTACATACATATTTAGCAATCAATATCGAAATGCTTCAAATCATTAGTTTAGCATATTTAAGTAAATTAACCTTCTTTAACGTACTGAAATTTATATAAAGCCACAACGGCATAACGGGAGTGTATTTCGATGAATTCCGTAAACTTATATTTAGGTATAAAGTCGAATTTGGTGTATATACGCATTTAACAATCGATATCGAAATGCTTTCTCTTACTGAAGTCTACAAAAGCCTTAACGGCGTAACGGCAGTGCATTTAGAAGAATTCTGTAATCCTATATTTAGGTATAAAATCGATTTTGTTGTATATAAGCATTTAGCAATAGATATCAAAATGCTTCAAATAACTGGTTTAGCATATTTAGGTTAATTAACCTTTTTTATATTACTGAAGTTTACATAAAGCCATAACAGCATAACGGCAGTATATTTGGCTGAATTCCGTAATCTTTTATTTAGGTATAAAATCGATTTTTTTGTACATACACATTAAGCAATCGATACCGAAATGCTTCAAGTCATTAGTTTAGCATATTTAAGTAAATTAAGCTTCTTTAACGTACTGAAATTTATATAAAGCCATAACGGCATAACAGAAGTGTATTTCGATGAATTCCGTAATCTTATATTTAGATATAAAGTAGAATTTGTTGTATATACGCATTTAACAATCGATATCGAAATGCTTTCTCTTACTGAAGTCTACAAAAGCCTTAACGGCGTAACGGCAGTGCATTTAGAAGAATTCTGTAATCTTATATTTAGGTATAAATTCGATTTTGTTGTATATACACATTTAGCAATCGATATCGAGATGCTTCAACTCATTAGTTTAACATATTTAAGTTAATTAACCTTAACCGTAATCTTATATTTAGGTATAAAGTCGATTTTGTGGTATATACACATTAAGTAATCGATATCGAGATGCATCAACTCATTAGTTTAACATATTTAAGTTAATAAACCTTCTTTAACGAACTGAAGTTAACATAAAGCCATAATGGCATAACGACAGTGCCTTTAGAAGAATTTCGTTATCTTATATTTAGGTATAAAGTCGATTTTCTTGTATATACTCATTTAGCAATCGATATCGAAATACCTCAAATAACTGGCTTAGCATATCTAAGTTAATTAACCATCTTTATCTTACTGAAGTTTACTTAAAGCCATAACGGCATAAAGGCAGTATATTTATATGAATTCCGTAATCTTTTATTTAGGTATAAAATCGATTTTCTTGTAGATACATATTTAGCAATCAATATCGAAATGCTTCAAATCATTAGTTTAGCATATTTAAGTAAATTAACCCTCTTTAACGTACTGAAATTTATATAAAGCCATAATTATATTTAGATATGAAGTCGAATTTGGTGTATATACGCTTTTAGCAATCGATATCAAAATACTTCAAATCAGTTTAACATATTTAAGTTAATTAATTCTCTTTATTTTACTGAAGTCTACAAAAGCCTTAACGGCATAACGGCAGTGCATTTAGAAGAATTCTGTTATCTTATATTTAGGTATAAAATCGATTTTGTTGTATATAAGCATTTAGCAATAGATATCAAAATGCTTCAAATCATTAGTTTAACATATTTAAGTTAATTAACCTTCTTTAACGTATTGAAGTTGATATAAGGCCATGGCGGCATCACGACAGTACATTTGGAAGAATTCCGTAATTTTATGTTTAAGTATAAAGTCGATTTTGTTGTATATACACATTTAGCAATCGATATCGAAATGCTTCAAATCATTAGTTTAACATATTTAAGTTAATTAACCCTCGATATCTTACTGAAGTCTACATAAAGCCTTAACGGCATAACGGCAGTGCATTTAGAAGAATTCCGTTATCTTATATTAGGTATAAATTTGGTTTTCTTGTATGCACACATTTAGCAAGCGATATTGAAACGCTTCAAATCATTAGTTTAACATATTTAAGTTAATTTACCTTCTTAAACGTATTGAAGTTGTTATAAAGCCATGGCGGCATAACGGCAGTGCATTTAGAAGAATTCCGTAATCTTATATTTAGGTATAGAGTCGATTTTGTTGTATATACGCATTTAGCAATCGATAGCGAAATGCTTCAAATCATTAGTTTAACATATTTAAGTTAATTAACCTTCTTTAACGAACTAAAGTTAACATAAAGCCATAACGGCGTAACGGCAGTGTATTTAGAAGAATTCCGTTATCTTATATTTAGGTATAAAGTCGATTTTCTTGTATTTTCGCATTTAGCAATCGATATCGAAATGCTTCAAACCATTAGTTTAACAAATTTAAGCTAATTAACCCTCGATGTCTTACTGGAGTGTACATAAAGCATTAACGGCATAACAGCAGTGCATTTAGGAGAATTCCGTTATCTTATATTTAGGTATAAATTTGATTGTCTTGTATATACACATTTATCAAGCGATATCGAAATGCTTCATATCATTAGTTTAACATATTTAAGTTAATTAACCTTCTTTAACGTATTGAAGTTGTTATAAAGCCATGGCGGCATAACGGCAGTACATTTAGAAGAATTCCGTAGTCTTATATTTAAAGTCGATAAAGCCGATTTTCTTGTATATACACAATTAGCAATCGCTAACAAAATGCTTCAAATCATTAGTTTAACATATTTAAGTTAATTAACCTTCTTTATCTTACTTAAGTTTACACAAAGCCATAACGGTATAACGGCAGTGCATTTGGAAGAATTCCGTAATCTTTTATTTAGGTACAAAGTCGATTTTGTTGTATATATACATTTAGCAATCGATATCGAGATGCCTCAACTCATTAGTTTAACATACATATTTAAGTTAATAAACCTTCCTTAACGATATAGGAAGGCATATAGCCATGGCGGCATAACGGCAGTGCACGAGAAGAAGTCCGTAATTTTATATTTAGGTATAAATTCGATTCTCTTGTATATACACATTTGGCTATCGACATCGAAATGCTTCAAATCATTGGTTTAACATATTAAGTTAATAAACGTTTTTTAGCTTACTGAAGTCTACATAAAGCCTTAACATTAAAACGGCAGTGCATTTAGAAGAATTTCGTAATGTTATAATTTTATATTTAGGTATAAAGTCGATTTTCTTGTATTTACACATTTAGCAATCGATATCGAAATGCTTCAAACCATTAGTTTAACATATTTAAAATAATTAACCTTGTTTAACGTATTGAAGGTGATATAAAGCCATGGCGGCATAACGACTGTGCATGTAGAAGAATTCCGTAATCTTATATTTGGGTATACAGTCGATTTTCTTGTATATACACATTTAGCAATCGATATCGAAATGCTTCAAATCATTAGTTTAACATATTTAAGTTAATTGACTTTCTTTAATGAACGAAAGTTGGCATAAAGCCATGGCGGAATAACGGCAGTACATTTGAAGTATTCCGTAGCCTTATATTTAGGTATAAAGTCGATTTTTTGTATATATTTATAGACAAAGTCGATTTTGTTAACATATTTAAGTTCGTAAACCTTCTTTAACTTACTGAAGTTTACATAAAGCCATTACGGTATAACGGCAGTGCATTTGGAAGAATTCCGTATTTTTATATTTAGGTATAAAGTCGATTTTCTTGTATATATATATTTCGCAATCGATATCGAAATGCTTCAAATAACTGGTTTAGCACATTTAAGTTAATTAACCTTCTTTATCTTACTGAAGTTTACATAAAGCCATAACGGCAAAACGGCAGTATTTTTATATGAATTCCGTTAACTTATATTTAGGTATATGGTCGATTTTCTTGTATATATGCATTAAGCAATCGATATCGAAATGCTTCAAATAACTGGTTTAACATATTTAAATTAATTAACCTTCTTTAACGTAATGAAGGTGATATAAAGCCATGGGGGCATAACGACTGTGCATGTAGAAGAATTCCGTAATCTTATATTTGGGTATACAGTCGATTTTCTTGTATATACACATTTAGCAATCGATATCGAAATGCTTCAAATCATTAGTTTAACATATTTAAGTTAATTGACTTTCTTTAATGAACGAAAGTTGGCATAAAGCCATGGCGGAATAACGGCAGTGCATGGAGAAGTATTCCGTGATCTTATGTTTAGGTATAAATTCGATTTTGTTGTATATACACATTTAGCAATCGATATCGAGATGCTTCAAATCATTAGTTTAACATATTTAAGTTAATTAACCTTCTTTAACGTATTGAAGTTGATATTAGGCCATGGCGGCATAACGACAGTACATTTGGAAGAATTCCGTAATCTTATGTTTAGGTATAAAGTCGAATTTGTTGTATATACACATTTAGCAAGCGATATCGAAATGCTTCAAATCGTTAGTTTAACATATTTAAGTTGATTAACCTTCTTTAACGTATTGAAGTTAATACAAAGCCATGGCGGCATAACGACAGTACATTTGAAGTATTCCGTAGCCTTATATTTAGGTATAAAGTCGATTTTTTGTATATATTTATAGACAAAGTCGATTTTGTTAACATATTTAAGTTCGTAAACCTTCTTTAACTTACTGAAGTTTACATAAAGCCATTACGGTATAACGGCAGTGCATTTGGAAGAATTCCGTAATGTTATATTTATACATCAAGTCGATTTTGTTGTATATACACATTTAGCAATCGATATCGAGATGCTTCAACTCATTAGTTTAACATATTTAAGTTAATAAATCTTCTTTTACGATCTGAAGTTGGCATTCAGCCATGGCGTCGTAACGGCAGTGCATGTAGAAGAACTCCGTATTCTTATATTTAGGTATAAAATCGATTTTCTTGTATTTACATATTTAGCAATCGATATCGAAATGCTTCAAATCATTAGTTTATTATATTTAAGTCAATTAACCCTCGATATTTTACTGAAGTCTACATACAGCCTTAACGGCATAACGGCAGTGCATTAGGAAGAATTCCGTTATCTTACATTTAGGTATAAATTTGGTTTTCTTGTATGTACACATTTAGCAAGCGATATTGAAACGCTTCAAATCATTAGTTTAACATATTTAAGTTAATTTACCTTCTTAAACGTATTGAAGTTGTTATAAAGCCATGGCGGCAAACCGGCAGTGCATTTAGAAGAATTCCGTAGTCTCATATTTAATTATAAAGTCGATTTTCTTGTATCTACACATTTAGCAATCGATATCGAAATGCTTCAAATCATTAGTTTAACATATTTAAGTTAATAAATCTTCTTTTACGTTCTGAAGTTGGCATTCAGCCATGGCGGCGTAACGGCAGTGCATGTAGAAGAACTCCGTATTCTTATATTTAGGTATAAAATCGATTTTCTTGTATTTACATATTTAGCAATAGATATCGAAATGCTTCAAATCATTAGTTTAACATATTTAAGTTAATTAACCCTCGATATCTTACTGAAGTCTACATAAAGCCTTAAGGGCATAACGGCAGTGCATTTAGAAGAATTCCGTTATCTTATATTTAGGTATAAATTTGGTTTTCTTGTATATACACATTAAGCTATCGACATCGAAATGCTTCAAATCATTAGTTTAACATATTAAAGTTAATTAACCTTCTTTAACGTATTGAAGTTGTTATTAGTGCAGTGCATTGAGAAGTATTCCGTGATCTTATGTTTAGGTAATAAATCGATTTTTTTGTATATACACATTTAGCAACCGATATCGAGATGCTTCAACTCATTAGTTTAACATATTTAAGTTAAATAACCTTCTTTTACGTATTGAAGTTGATATTAGGCCATGGCGGCATAACGACAGTACATTTGGAAGAATTCCGTAATCTTATGTTTAGGTATAAAGTCGATTTTGTTGTATATACACATTTAGCAAGCGATATCGAAATGCTACAAATCATTAGTTTAACATATTTAAGTTAATTAACCTTCTTTAACGTATTGAAGTTAATACAAAGCCATGGCGGCATAACGACAGTACATTTGAAGTATTCCGTAGCCTTATATTTAGGTATAAAGTCGATTTTTTGTATATATTTATAGACAAAGTCGATTTTGTTAACATATTTAAGTTCGTAAACCTTCTTTAACTTACTGAGGTTTACAAAAAGCCATAACGGTATAACGGTAGTGCATTTGGAAGAATTCCGTAATGTTATATTTATATATAAAGTCGATTTTGTTGTATATACACATTTAGCAATCGATATCGAGATGCTTCAACTCATTAGTTTAACATATTTAAGTTAATTAACCTTCTTTAACGTATTGAAGTTTATATAAGGCCTTGGCGGCATAACGACAGTCCATTTGGAAGAATTCCGTAATCTTGTGTTTTGGTATAAATTCGATTTTCTTGTATATACACATTTTGCAAGCGATAACGAAATGCTTCAATTCATTGTTTTAACATATTTGCGTTCATAAACCCTCTTTAACGAACTGAGGTTGGCATAAAGCAATGGCGGCATAACGGCAGTGCATTTAGAAGAGATCCGTAATCCTATATTTAAGTATAAAGTCGATTTTGTTGTATGTACGCATTTAGCAATCGATAACGAAATGGTTCAAATCATTAGTGTAACATATTTAAGTTAATTAACCTTCTTTATCTTTTTGAAGTTTACATAAAGCCATGGCGGCATAACGACAGTACATTTAGAAGAATTCCTTAATCTTATATTTAGGTATAAAGTCGATTTTGTTGTATATACACATTAAGTAATCGATATCGAGATGCATCAACTCATTTGTTTAACATATTTAATTTAATAAACCTTCTTTAACGAACTGAAGTTAACATAAAGCCATATCGGCATAACGGGAGCGCAATTAGAAGAATGCCATAATCTTATATTTAGGTATAAAGTCGATTTTCTTGTATATACACATTTATCAATCGATAACAAAATGGTTCAAATCACTAATGTAACATATTTAAGTTAATTAACCTTCTTTATCTTTTTAAAGTTTACATAAAGCCATAACGGTATAACGGCAGTGGATTTGGAAGAATTCCGTTATCTTATATTTAGGTATAAAGTCGATTTTGCTGTATATACACATTTAGCAATCGATATCGATACGCTTCAAATCATTAGTTTAACATATTTAAGTTAATTAACCTTCTTTACCTTACTGAAGTTTACATAAAGTCATAACGGTATAACGTCAGTGCATTTGGAAGAATTCCGTAATCGTATATTTAGGTATAAAGTCGATTTTCTTGTATATACACATTTAGCAATCGATATCGCAATGCTTCAAACCATTAGGTTACCATATTTAAAATAATTAACCTTCTTTAACGTATTGAAGGTGATACAAAGCCATGGTGGCATAACGACAGTACATTTGGAAGAATTCCGTTATCTTATATTTAGGTATAAAGTCGATTTTGTTGTATATACGCATTTAACAATCCATAGCGAAATGCTTCAAATCATAAGTTTAACATATTTAAGTTAATTAACCTTCTTTAACGAACTAAAGTTAACATAAAGCCATAACGACATAACGACAGTGCATTTAGAAGAATTCCGTAATCTTATATTTAGGTATAAAGTCGATTTTCTTGTATATACGCATTTAGGGAATCGATAACGAAATGCTTCAAATCATGGTTAACATATTTAAGTTAATTAACCTTCTTTATCTTTCTGAAGTTTACATAAAGCCATAACGGCATAAAGACAGTACATTTATATGAATTTTCCCTAATCTTATTTTTTAGGTATAAAGTCGAATTTTGGTGTACATACGCATTTAACAATCAATATCGAAATGCTTCAAATCATTAGTTTAACACATTTAAGTTAATTTAAACCTCTTTATCTTACTGAAGTCTACAAAAGCCTTTTAAAGGCATAACGGCAGTGCATTTAGGGAAAAATTCCGTAACCTTATATTTAGGTATAAAGTTTGATTTTGTTGTATATACACATTTAGCAATCGATAACGAAATGCTTCAAATCATAAGTTTAACATATTTAAGTTAATTAACCTTCTTTAACGTATTGAAGTTAATAAAGGGCCCTGGCGGCATAACGACAGTACATTTAGGGAAAAATTCCGTAAACTTATGTTTAAGTATAAAGTCGATTTTGTTGTATATTACACATTAAGCAATCGATATCGAAATGCTTCAAACCATTAGGTTTTAAAATATTTAAAATAATTAACCTTCTTTAACGTATTGAAGGTGATACAAAGCCATGGCGGCATAACGACAGTACATTTGAAGAATTCCGTTTGCCTTATATTTAGGTATAAAGTCGATTTTTTGTATATAAATTTAAAAAGACAAAGTTTAAATCATAAGTTTTAAAATATTTAAGTTAATGAACCTTCTTTAACTTACTGAAGTTAACATAAAGCCATAACGGTATAACGGCAGTGCATTTAGGGAAAAATTCCGTAATCTTATATTTAGGTATAAAGTCGATTTTGTTGTATATACGCATTTAGCAATCGATAACGAAATGCTTCAAATCATTAGTGTAACATATTTAAGTTAATTAACCTTCTTTATCTATTTGAAGTTTACATAAAGCCATGGCGGCATAACGACAGTACATTTAGAAGAATTCCGTAATCTTATATTTAGGTATAAAGTCGAATTTGGTGTATATACGCATTTAACAATCGATATCGAAATGCTTCAAATCATTAGTTTAACACATTTAAGTTAATTAAACCTCTTTCTCTTACTGAAGTCTACAAAAGCTTTAACGGCGTAACGGCAGTGCATTTAGAAGAATTCTGTAATCTTATATTTAGGTATAAATTCGATTTTGTTGTATATACACATTTAGCAATCGATATCGATATGCTTCAACTCATTAGTTTAACATATTTAAGTTAATTAACCTTCTTTAACGTATTGAAGTTGGTATTAGGCCATGGCGGCATCACGACAGTACATTTGGAAGAATTCCGTAAACTTATGTTTAAGTATAAAGTCGATTTTGTTGTATATACACATTTAGCAATCGATATCGAAATGCTTCAAATCATTAGTTTAACATATTTAAGTTAATTAACCTTCTTTAACGTATTGAAGTTAATACAAAGCCATGGCGGCATAACGACAGTACATTTGAAGTATTCCGTAGCCTTATATTTAGGTATAAAGTCGATTTTTTGTATATATTTATAGACAAAGTCGATTTTGTTAACATATTTAAGTTCATGAACCTTCTTTAACTTACTGAAGTTTACATAAAGCCATATCGGTATAACGGCAGTGCATTTGGAAGAATTCCGTAATGTTATATTTATATATAAAGTCGATTTTGTTGTATATACACATTTAGCAATCGATATCGAGATGCTTCAACTCATTAGTTTAACATATTTAAGTTAATTAACCTTCTTTAACGTATTGAAGTTTATATAGGGCCGTGGCGGCATAACGACAGTACATTTGGAAGAATTCCATAATCTTGTGTTTAGGTATAAATTCGATTTTCTTGTCTATACACATTAAGCAAGCGATATCGAAATGCTTCAATTCATTAGTTTAACATATTTGCGTTCATAAACCTTCTTTAACGAACTGAAGTTGGCATAAATCAATGGCGGCATAACGGCAGTGCATTTAGAAGAGTTCCGTAATCCTATATTTAAGTATAAAGTCGATTTTGTTGTATATACGCATTTAGCAATCGATAACGAAATGGTTCAAATCATTAGATTAACATATTTAAGTTAATTAACCTTCTTTATCTTTTTGAAGTTTACATAAAGCCATGGCGGCATAACGACAGTACATTTAGAAGAATTCCGTAATCTTAAATTTAGGTATAAAGTCGATTTTGTTGTATATACACATTAATTAATCGATATCGAGATGCATCAACTCATTAGTTTAACATATTTAATTTAATAAACCTTTTTTAACGAACTGAAGTAAACATAAAGCCATATCGGCATAACGACAGTACATTTAGAAGAATTCCGTAATCTTATATTTAGGTATAAAGTCGATTTTGTTATATATACATATTAATTAATCGATATCGAGATGCATCAACTCATTAGTTTAACATATTTAATTTAATAAACCTTCTTTAACGAACTGAAGTTAACATAAAGCCATAATGGCATAACGACAGTGCCTTTAGAAGAATTTCGTTATCTTATATTTAGGTATAAAGTCGATTTTCTTGTATATACTCATTTAGCAATCGATATCGAAATACCTCAAATAACTGGCTTAGCATATTTAAGTTAATTAACCTTCTTTATCTTACTGAAGTTTACGTAAAGCCATAACGGCATAAAGGCAGTATATTTATATGATTTCCGTAATCTTTTATTTAGGTATAAAATCGATTTTCTTGTACATACATATTTAGCAATCAATATCGAAATGCTTCAAATCATTAGTTTAGCATATTTAAGTAAATTAACCTTCTTTAACGTACTGAAATTTATATAAAGCCACAACGGCATAACGGGAGTGTATTTCGATGAATTCCGTAAACTTATATTTAGGTATAAAGTCGAATTTAATGTACATACGCATTTAGCATTCGATATCAAAATGCTTCAAATCAGTAGTTTAACATATTTAAGTTAATTAATTCTCTTTATCTTACTGAAGTCTACAAAAGCCTTAACGGCATAACGGCAGTGCATTTAGAAGAATTCTGTAATCCTATATTTAGGTATAAAATCGATTTTGTTGTATATAAGCATTTAGCAATAGATATCAAAATGCTTCAAATAACTGGTTTAGCATATTTAGGTTAATTAACCTTTTTTATATTACTGAAGTTTACATAAAGCCATAACAGCATAACGGCAGTATATTTGGCTGAATTCCGTAATCTTTTATTTAGGTATAAAATCGATTTTCTTGTACATACACATTAAGCAATCGATACCGAAATGCTTCAACTCATTAGTTTAGCATATTTAAGTAAATTAAGCTTCTTTAACTCACTGAAATTTATATAAAGCCATAACGGCATAACAGAAGTGTATTTCGATGAATTCCGTAATCTTATATTTAGATATAAAGTAGAATTTGTTGTATATACGCATTTAACAATCGATATCGAAATGTTTTCTCTTACTGAAGTCTACAAAAGCCTTAACGGCGTAACGGCAGTGCATTTAGAAGAATTCTGTAATCTTATATTTAGGTATAAATTCGATTTTGTTGTATATACACATTTAGCAATCGATATCGAGATGCTTCAACTCATTAGTTTAACATATTTAAGTTAATTAACCTTCTTTAACGTATTGAAGTTGATATTAGGCCATGGCGGCATCACGACAGTACATTTGGAAGAATTCCGTAATCTTATGTTTAAGTATAAAGTCGATTTTGTTGTATATACACATTTAGCAATCGATATCGAAATGCTTCAAATCATTAGTTTAACATACATATTTAAGTTAATTAACCTTGTTTAACGTATTGAAGTTAATACAAAGCCATGGCGGCATAACGACAGTACATTTGAAGTATTCCGTAGCCTTATATTTAGGTATAAAGTCGATTTTTTGTATATATTTATAGACAAAGTCGATTTTGTTAACATATTTAAGTTCATAAACCTTCTTTAACTTACTGAAGTTTACATAAAGCCATAACGGTATAACGGCAGTGCATTTGGAAGAATTCCGTAATGTTATATTTAGGTATAAAGTCGGTTTTGTTGTATATACACATTTAGCAATCGATATCGAGATGCTTCAACTCATTAGTTTAACATATTTAAGTTAATTAACCTTCTTTCACGTATTGAAGTTTATATAAGGCCGTGGCGGCATAACGACAGTACATTTGGAAGAATTCCATAATCTTGTGTTTAGGTATAAATTCGATTTTCTTATATATACACATTAAGCAAGCGATATCGAAATGCTTCAATTCATTAGTTTAACATATTTGCGTTCATAAACCTTCTTTAACGAACTGAAGTTGGCATAAAGCAATGGCGGCATAACGGCAGTGCATTTAGAAGAGTTCCGTAATCCTATATTTAAGTATAAAGTCGATTTTGTTGTATATACGCATTTAGCAATCGATAACGAAATGGTTCAAATCATTAGTTTAACATATTTAAGTTAATTCACCTTCTTTATCTTTTTGAAGTTTACATAAAGCCATGGCGGCATAACGACAGTACATTTAGAAGAATTCCGTAATCTTATATTTAGGTATAAAGTCGATTTTGTTGTATATACACATTAATTAATCGATATCGAGATGCATCAACTCATTAGTTTAACATATTTAATTTAATAAACCTTCTTTAACGAACTGAAGTTAACATAAAGCCATATCGGCATAACGGCAGTGCAATTAGAAGAATTCCATAATCTTATATTTAGGTATAAAGTCAAATTTCTTGTATATACACATTTATCAATCGATAGCGAAATGGTTCAAATCATTAGTGTAACATATTTAAGTTAATTAACCTTCTTTATCTTTTTGAAGTTTACATAAAGCCATAAAGGTATAACGGCAGCGGATTTGGAAGAATTCCGTTATCTTAAAATTAGGTATAAAGTCGGTTTTGTTGTACATACACATTTAGCAATCGATATTGAAACGCTTCAAATCATAAGTTTAACATATTTAAGTTAATTAACTTTCTTTATCTTTTTGAAGTTTACATAAAGCCACAACGGTATAACGGCAGTGCATTTGGAAGAATTCCGTAATCTTTTATTTAGGCATAAAGTCGATTTTGTTGTATATACTCATTTAGCAATCGATATCGATACGCTTCAAATCATTAGTTTAACATATTTAAGGTAATAAACCTTTTTTAACTATCTGAAGTTTACATAAAGTCATAACGGTATAACGGCAGTGGATTTGGAAGAATTCCGTAAACTTATATTTAGGTATAAAGTCGATTTTTTTGTATATACACATTTAGCTTTCGATATCAAAATGCTTCAAATCATTAGTTTAACATATTAAGTTAATAAACATTTTTTAGCTTACTGAAATCTACATAAAACCTTAACGGTATAACGGCAGTGCATTTAGAAGAATTCCGTAATCTTATATTTAGGTATAAAGTCGATTTTGTTGTATATACGCATTTAGCAATCGATAACGAAATGCTTCAAATTATTAGTGTAACATATTTAAGTTCATAAACCTTCTTTAACTTACTGAAGTTTACATAAAGCCATATCGGCATAACGACAGTACATTTAGAAGAATTCCGTAATCTTATATTTAGGTATAAAGTCGATTTTGTGGTATATACACATTTAGCAATCGATATCGAGATGCTTCAACTCATTAGTTTAACATATTTAAGTTAATTAACCTTCTCTAACGTATTGAAGTTTATATAAGGCCGTGGCGGCATAACGACAGTACATTTGGAAGAATTCCATAATCTTGTGTTTAGGTATAAATTCGATTTTCTTGTATATACACATTAAGCAAGCGATATCGAAATGATCAATTCATTAGTTTAACATATTTGCGTTCATAAACCTTCTTTAACGAACTGAAGTTGGCATAAAGCAATGGCGGCATAACGGCAGTGCATTTAGAAGAGTTCCGTAATCCTATATTTAAGTATAAAGTCGATTTTGTTGTATATACGCATTTAGCAATCGATAACGAAATGGTTCAAATCATTAGATTAACATATTTAAGTTAATTAACCTTCTTTATCTTTTTGAAGTATACATAAAGCCATGGCGGCATAACGACAGTACATTTAGAAGAATTCCGTAATCTTAAATTTAGATATAAAGTCGATTTTGTTGTATATATACATTAATTAATCGATATCGAGATGCATCAACTCATTAGTTTAACATATTTAATTTAATAAACCTTCTTTAACGAACTGAAGTTAACATAAAGCCATATCGGCATAACGACAGTACATTTAGAAGAATTCCGTAATCTTATATTTAGGTATAAAGTCGATTTTGTGGTATATACACATTAAGAAATCGATATCGAGATGCATCAACTCATTAGTTTAACATATTTAAGTTAATAAACCTTCTTTAACGAACTGAAGTTAACATAAAGCCATAATGGCATAACGACAGTGCCTTTAGAAGAATTTCGTTATCTTATATTTAGGTATAAAGTCGATTTTCTTGTATATACTCATTTAGCAATCGATATCGAAATACCTCAAATAACTGGCTTAGCATATTTAAGTTAATTAACCTTCTTTATCTTTCTGAAGTTTACGTAAAGCCATAACGGCATAAAGGCAGTATATTTATATGAATTCCGTAATCTTTTATTTAGGTATAAAATCGATTTTCTTGTAGATACATATTTAGCAATCAATATCGAAATGCTTCAAATCATTAGTTTAGCATATTTAAGTAAATTAACCTTCTTTAACGTACTGAAATTTATATAAAGCCATAATTATATTTAGATATAAAGTCGAATTTGGTGTATATACGCTTTTAGCAATCGATATCAAAATACTTCAAATCAGTAGTTTAACATATTTAAGTTAATTAATTCTCTTTATCTTACTGAAGTCTACAAAAGCCTTAACGGCATAACGGCAGTGCATTTAGAAGAATTCTGTAATCTTATATTTAGGTATAAAATCGATTTTGTTGTATATAAGCATTTAGCAATAGCTATCAAAATGCTTCAAATAACTGGTTTAGCATATTTAGTTTAATTAACCTTTTTTATATTACTGAAGTTTACATAAAGCCATAACAGCATAACGGCAGTATATTTGGCTGAATTCCGTAATCTTTTATTTAGGTATAAAATCGATTTTCTTGTACATACACATTAAGCAATCGATACCGAAATGCTTCAAATCATTAGTTTAGCATATTTAAGTAAATTAAGCTTCTTTAACTTACTGAAATTTATATAAAGCCATAACGGCATAACGGAAGTGTATTTCGATGAATTCCGTAATCTTATATTTAGATATAAAGTAGAATTTGTTGTATATACTCATTTAACAATCGATATCGAAATGCTTTCTTTTACTGAAGTCTACAAAAGCCTTAACGGCGTAACGTCAGTGCATTTAGAAGAATTCTGTAATCTTATATTTAGGTATAAATTCAATTTTGTTGTATATACACATTTAGCAATCGATATCGAGATGCTTCAACTCATTAGTTTAACATATTTAAGTTAATTAACCCTCGATATTTTACTGAAGTCTACATACAGCCTTAACGGCATAACGGCAGTGCATTAGGAAGAATTCCGTTATCTTACATTTAGGTATAAATTTGGTTTTCTTGTATGTACACATTTAGCAAGCGATATTGAAACGCTTCAAATCATTAGTTTAACATATTTAAGTTAATTTACCTTCTTAAACGTATTGAAGTTGTTATAAAGCCATGGCGGCAAACCGGCAGTGCATTTAGAAGAATTCCGTAGTCTCATATTTAATTATAAAGTCGATTTTCTTGTATCTACACATTTAGCAATCGATATCGAAATGCTTCAAATCATTAGTTTAACATATTTAAGTTAATAAATCTTCTTTTACGTTCTGAAGTTGGCATTCAGCCATGGCGGCGTAACGGCAGTGCATGTAGAAGAACTCCGTATTCTTATATTTAGGTATAAAATCGATTTTCTTGTATTTACATATTTAGCAATAGATATCGAAATGCTTCAAATCATTAGTTTAACATATTTAAGTTAATTAACCCTCGATATCTTACTGAAGTCTACATAAAGCCTTAAGGGCATAACGGCAGTGCATTTAGAAGAATTCCGTTATCTTATATTTAGGTATAAATTTGGTTTTCTTGTATATACACATTAAGCTATCGACATCGAAATGCTTCAAATCATTAGTTTAACATATTAAAGTTAATTAACCTTCTTTAACGTATTGAAGTTGTTATTAAGCCATGGCGGCATAACGGCAGTACATTTAGAAGAATTTCGTAGTCTTATATTTAGGTATAAAGTCGATTTTCTTGTATATACACAATTAGCAATCGATAATAAAATGCTTCAAATCATTAGTTTAACATATTTAAGTTAATTAACCTTCTTTATCTTACTGAAGTTTACATAAAGCCATAACGGTATAACGGCAGTGCATTTGGAAGAATTCCGTAATCTTTTATTTAGGTATAAATTCGATTTTGTTATATATATACATTTAGCAATCGATATCGAGATGCCTCAACTCATTTGTTTAACATATTTAAGTTAATAAACCTTCCTTAACGATATAGGAAAGCATATAGCCATGGCAGCATAACGGCAGTGCACGTAGAAGAATTCCGTAAACTTATATTTAGGTATAAATTCGATTTTCTTGTATATACACATTTAGCTATCGACATCGAAATGCTTCAAATCATAAGTTTAACATTTTATGTTAATAAACGTTTTTTAGCTTACTGAAGTCTACATAAAGCCTTAACGGTAAAACGGCAGTGCATTTAGAAGAATTTCGTAATGTTATAATTTTATATTTAGGTATAAGGTCGATTTTCTTGTATATATGCATTAAGCAATCGATATCGAAATGCTTCAAATAACTGGTTTAACATATTTAAATTAATTAACCTTCTTTGACGTAATGAAGGTGATATAAAGCCATGGGGGCATAACGACTGTGCATGTAGAAGAATTCCGTAATCTTACATTTGGATATACAGTCGATTTTCTTGTATATACACATTAAGCAATCGATATCGAAATGCTTCAAATCATTAGTTTAACATATTTAAGTTAATTGACTTTCTTTAATGAACGAAAGTTGGCATAAAGCCATGGCGGCATAACGGCAGTGCATTGAGAAGTATTCCGTGATCTTATGTTTAGGTAATAAATCGATTTTTTTGTATATACACATTTAGCAACCGATATCGAGATGCTTCAACTCATTAGTTTAACATATTTAAGTTAAATAACCTTCTTTTACGTATTGAAGTTGATATTAGGCCATGGCGGCATAACGACAGTACATTTGGAAGAATTCCGTAATCTTATGTTTAGGTATAAAGTCGATTTTGTTGTATATACACATATAGCAAGCGATATCGAAATGCTGCAAATCATTAGTTTAACATATTTAAGTTAATTAACCTTCTTTAACGTATTGAAGTTAATACAAAGCCATGGCGGCATAACGACAGTACATTTGAAGTATTCCGTAGCCTTATATTTAGGTATAAAGTCGATTTTTTGTATATATTTATAGACAAAGTCGATTTTGTTAACATATTTAAGTTCGTAAACCTTCTTTAACTTACTGAGGTTTACAAAAAGCCATAGCGGTATAACGGTAGTGCATTTGGAAGAATTCCGTAATGTTATATTTATATATAAAGTCGATTTTGTTGTATATACACATTTAGCAATCGATATCGAGATGCTTCAACTCATTAGTTTAACATATTTAAGTTAATTAACCTTCTTTAACGTATTGAAGTTTATATAAGGCCTTGGCGGCATAACGACAGTCCATTTGGAAGAATTCCGTAATCTTGTGTTTTGGTATAAATTCGATTTTCTTGTATATACACATTTTGCAAGCGATAACGAAATGGTTCAAACCATTAGATTAACATATTTAAGTTAATTAACCTTCTTTATCTTTTTGAAGTTTACATAAAGCCATGGCGGCATAACGACAGTACATTTAGAAGAATTCCGTAATCTTATATTTAGGTATAAAGTCGATTTTGTGGTATATACACATTAAGTAATCGATATCGAGATGCATCAACTCATTAGTTTAACATATTTAAGTTAATAAAACTTCTTTAACGATCTGAAGTTAACATAAAGCCATAATGGCATAACGACAGTGCCTTTAGAAGAATTTCGTTATCTTATATTTAGGTATAAAGTCGATTTTCTTGTATATACTCATTTGGCAATCGATATCGAAATACCTCAAATAACTGGCTTAGCATATTTAAGTTAATTAACCTTCTTTATCTTACTGAAGTTTACGTAAAGCCATAACGGCATAAAGGCAGTATATTTATATGATTTCCGTAATCTTTTATTTAGGTATAAAATCGATTTTCTTGTACATACATATTTAGCAATCAATATCGAAATGCTTCAAATCATAAGTTTAACATATTTAAGTTAATTAACCTTCTTTAACGAACTGAAGTAAACATAAAGCCATATCGGCATAACGACAGTACATTTAGAAGAATTCCGTAATCTTATATTTAGGTATAAAGTCGATTTTCTTGTATTTACGCATTAAGCAATCGATATCGCAATGCTTCAAACCATTAGGTTACCATATTTAAAATAATTAACCTTCTTTAACGTATTGAAGTTTATATAAGGCCTTGGCGGCATAACGACAGTCCATTTGGAAGAATTCCGTAATCTTGTGTTTTGGTATAAATTCGATTTTCTTGTATATACACATTTTGCAAGCGATAACGAAATGGTTCAAACCATTAGATTAACATATTTAAGTTAATTAACCTTCTTTATCTTTTTGAAGTTTACATAAAGCCATGGCGGCATAACGACAGTACATTTAGAAGAATTCCGTAATCTTATATTTAGGTATAAAGTCGATTTTGTTATATATACCTATTAATTAGTCGATATCGAGATGCATCAACTCATTAGTTTAACATATTTAATTTAATAAACCTTCTTTAACGAACTGAAGGTAACATAAAGCCATAATGGCATAACGACAGTGCCTTTAGAAGAATTTCGTTATCTTATATTTAGGTATAAAGTCGATTTTCTTGTATATACTCATTTGGCAATCGATATCGAAATACCTCAAATAACTGGCTTAGCATATTTAAGTTAATTAACCTTCTTTATCTTACTGAAGTTTACGTAAAGCCATAACGGCATAAAGGCAGTATATTTATATGATTTCCGTAATCTTTTATTTAGGTATAAAATCGATTTTCTTGTACATACATATTTAGCAATCAATATCGAAATGCTTCAAATCATTAGTTTAGCATATTTAAGTTAATAAATCCTCTTTATCTTACTGAAGTCTACAAGAGCCTTAACGGCATAACGGCAGTGCATTTGGAAGAGTTCCGTAACCTTATATTTAGGTATAAAGTCGATTGTGTTGTATATACGCATTTAGCAATCGATAACGAAATGCTTCAAATCATAAGTTTAACATATTTAAGTTAATTAACCTTCTCTAACGAACTGAAGTAAACATAAAGCCATATCGGCATAACGACAGTACATTTAGAAGAATTCCGTAATCTTATATTTAGGTATAAAGTCGATTTTCTTGTATTTACGCATTAAGCAATCGATATCGCAATGCTTCAAACCATTAGGTTACCATATTTAAAATAATTAACCTTCTTTAACGTATTGAAGGTGATACAAAGCCATGGTGGCATAACGACAGTACATTTGGAAGAATTCCGTTATCTTATATTTAGGTATAAAGTCGATTTTGTTGTATATACGCATTTAACAATCCATAGCGAAATGCTTCAAATCATAAGTTTAACATATTTAAGTTAATTAACCTTCTTTAACGAACTAAAGTTAACATAAAGCCATAACGACATAACGGCAGTGCATTTAGAAGAATTCCGTAATCTTATATTTAGGTATAAAGTCGATTTTGTTGTATATACGCATTTAGCAATCGATAACGAAATGCTTCAAATCATTAGTGTAACATATTTAAGTTAATTAACCTTCTTTATCTTTTTGAAGTTTACATAAAGCCATGGCGGCATAACGACAGTACATTTAGAAGAATTCCGTAATCTTATATTTAGGTATAAAGTCGAATTTGGTGTATATACGCATTTAACAATCGATATCGAAATGCTTCAAATCATTAGTTTAACACATTTAAGTTAATTAAACCTCTTTCTCTTACTGAAGTCTACAAAAGCTTTAACGGCGTAACGGCAGTGCATTTAGAAGAATTCTGTAATCTTATATTTAGGTATAAATTCGATTTTGTTGTATATACACATTTAGCAATCGATATCGATATGCTTCAACTCATTAGTTTAACATATTTAAGTTAATTAACCTTCTTTAACGTATTGAAGTTGGTATTAGGCCATGGCGGCATCACGACAGTACATTTGGAAGAATTCCGTAAACTTATGTTTAAGTATAAAGTCGATTTTGTTGTATATACACATTTAGCAATCGATATCGAAATGCTTCAAATCATTGAAATGTTTTCTCTTACTGAAGTCTACAAAAGCCTTAACGGCGTAACGGCAGTGCATTTAGAAGAATTCTGTAATCTTATATTTAGGTATAAATTCGATTTTGTTGTATATACACATTTAGCAATCGATATCGAGATGCTTCAACTCATTAGTTTAACATATTTAAGTTAATTAACCTTCTTTAACGTATTGAAGTTGATATTAGGCCATGGCGGCATCACGACAGTACATTTGGAAGAATTCCGTAATCTTATGTTTAAGTATAAAGTCGATTTTGTTGTATATACACATTTAGCAATCGATATCGAAATGCTTCAAATCATTAGTTTAACATACATATTTAAGTTAATTAACCTTGTTTAACGTATTGAAGTTAATACAAAGCCATGGCGGCATAACGACAGTACATTTGAAGTATTCCGTAGCCTTATATTTAGGTGTAAAGTCGATTTTTTGTATATATTTATAGACAAAGTAGATTTTGTTAACATATTTAAGTTCATAAACCTTCTTTAACTTACTGAAGTTTACATAAAGCCATAACGGTATAACGGCAGTGCATTTGGAAGAATTCCGTAATGTTATATTTAGGTATAAGTCGGTTTTGTTGTATATACACATTTAGCAATCGATATCGAGATGCTTCAACTCATTAGTTTAACATATTTAAGTTAATTAACCTTCTTTCACGTATTGAAGTTTATATAAGGCCGTGGCGGCATAACGACAGTACATTTGGAAGAATTCCATAATCTTGTGTTTAGGTATAAATTCGATTTTCTTGTATATACACATTAAGCAAGCGATATCGAAATGCTTCAATTCATTAGTTTAACATATTTGCGTTCATAAACCTTCTTTAACGAACTGAAGTTGGCATAAAGCAACGGCGGCATAACGGCAGTGCATTTAGAAGAGTTCCGTAATCCTATATTTAAGTATAAAGTCGATTTTGTTGTATATACGCATTTAGCAATCGATAACGAAATGGTTCAAATCATTAGTGTAACATATTTAAGTTAATTACTTCTTTATCTTTTGAAGTTTACATAAAGCCTAAAGGATAACGGCAGCATTTAGAAGAATTCCGTTATCTTAAAATTAGGTATAAAGTCGGTTTTGTTGTAATACACATTTACAATCGATATTGAAAGCTTCAAATCATTAGTTTAACATATTTAAGTTAATTAACTTTCTTTATCTTTTTGAAGTTTACATAAAGCCAAACGGTATAACGGCAGTGCATTTGGAAGAATTCCGTAATCTTATATTTAGGTATAAAGTCGATTTTGTTGTATATACACATTTAGCAATCGATATCGAAACGCTTCAAATCATTAGTTTAACATATTTAAGGGTTTAAATTAAAACCCTTTTTTATCTTTTTGAAGTTTACATAAAGCCATAACGGTATAACGGCAGTGGATTTGGAAGAATTCCGTAATCTTATATTTAGGTATAAAGTCGATTTTGTTGTACATACACATTTAGCAATCGATATCGAAACGCTTCAAATCATTAGTTTAACATATTTAAGTAAATTAAGCTTCTTTAACTTACTGAAATTTATATAAAGCCATAACGGCATAACGTAAGTGTATTTCGATGAATTCCGTAATCTTATATTTAGATATAAAGTAGAATTTGTTGTATATACTCATTTAACAATCGATATCGAAATGCTTTCTTTTACTGAAGTCTACAAAAGCCTTAACGGCGTAACGTCAGTGCATTTAGAAGAATTCTGTAATCTTATATTTAGGTATAAATTCAATTTTGTTGTATATACACATTTAGCAATCGATATCGAGATGCTTCAACTCATTAGTTTAACATATTTAAGTTAATTAACCTTCTTTAACGTATTGAAGTTGATATTAGGCCATGGCGGCATCACGACAGTACATTTGGAAGAATTCCGTAATCTTATGTTTAAGTATAAAGTCGATTTTGTTGTATATACACATTTAGCAATCGATATCGAAATGCTTCAAATCATTAGTTTAACATATTTAAGTTAATTAACCTTTTTTAACGTATTGAAGTTTATATAAGGCCGTGGCGGCATAACGACAGTACATTTGGAAGAATTCCATAATCTTGTATTTAGGTATAAATTCGATTTTCTTGTATATACACATTAAGCAAGCGATATCGAAATGCTTCAATTCATTAGTTTAACATATTTGCGTTCATAAACCTTCTTTAACGAACTGAAGTTGGCATAAAGCAATGGCGGCATAACGGCAGTACATTTAGAAGAATTCCGTAGTCTTATATTTAAAGTCGATAAAGCCGATTTTCTTGTATATACACAATTAGCAATCGATAAAAAAATGCTTCAAATCATTAGTTTAACATATTTAAGGTTATTAACCCTCGATATCTTACTGAAGTCTACATAAAGCCGTAACGGCATAACGGCAGTGCATTTAGAAGAATTCCGTTATCTTATATTTAGGTATAAATTTGGTTTTCTTGTATGTACACATTTAGCAAGCGATATTGAAGCGCTTCAAATCATAAGTTTAATATATTTAAGTTAATTTACCTTCTTAAACGTATTGAAGTTGTTATAAAGCCATGGCGGCATAACGGCAGTGCATATAGAAGAATTCCGTAATCTTATATTTAGGTATAGAGTCGATTTTGTTGTATATACGCATTTAGCAATCGATAGCGAAATGCTTCAAATCATTAGTTTAACATATTTAAGTTAATTAACCTTCTTTAACGAACTAAAGTTAACATAAAGCCATAACGGCGTAACGGCAGTGTATTTAGAAGAATTCCGTTATCTTATATTTAGGTATAAAGTCGATTTTCTTGTATTTTCGCATTTAGCAATGGATATCGAAATGCTTCAAACCATTAGTTTAACACATTTAAGTTAATTAACCCTCGATGTCTTACTGGAGTGTACATAAAGCATTAACGGCATAACAGCAGTGCATTTAAGAGAATTCCGTTATCTTATATTTAGGTATAAATTTGATTTTCTTGTATATACACATTTATCAAGCGATATCGAAATGCTTCAAATCATTAGTTTAACATATTTAAGTTAATTGACTTTCTTTAGTGAACGAAAGTTTAACATATTTATGTTGATTAACCTTCTTTAACGTATTGAAGTTAATACAAAGCCATGGCGGCATAACGACAGTACATTTGAAGTATTCCGTAGCCTTATATTTAGGTATAAAGTCGATTTTTTGTATATATTTATAGACAAAGTCGATTTTGTTAACATATTTAAGTTCGTAAACCTTCTTTAACTTACTGAAGTTTACATAAAGCCATAACGGTATAACGGCAGTGCATTTGGAAGAATTCCGTAATGTTATATTTATATATAAAGTCGATTTTGTTGTATATACACATTTAGCAATCGATATCGAGATGCTTCAACTCATTAGTTTAACATATTTAAGTTAATAAATCTTCTTTTACGATCTGAAGTTGGCATTCAGCCATGGCGTCGTAACGGCAGTGCATGTAGAAGAACTCCGTATTCTTATATTTAGGTATAAAATCGATTTTCTTGTATTTACATATTTAGCAATCGATATCGAAATGCTTCAAATCATTAGTTTATTATATTTAAGTTAATTAACCCTCGATATTTTACTGAAGTCTACATACAGCCTTAACGGCATAACGGCAGTGCATTAGGAAGAATTCCGTTATCTTACATTTAGGTATAAATTTGGTTTTCTTGTATGTACACATTTAGCAAGCGATATTGAAACGCTTCAAATCATTAGTTTAACATATTTAAGTTAATTTACCTTCTTAAACGTATTGAAGTTGTTATAAAGCCATGGCGGCAAACCGGCAGTGCATTTAGAAGAATTCCGTAGTCTCATATTTAATTATAAAGTCGATTTTCTTGTATTTACATATTTAGCAATCGATATCGAAATGCTTCAAATCATTAGTTTAACATATTTAAGTTAATTAACCTTGTTTAACGTATTGAAGTTAATACAAAGCCATGGCGGCATAACGACAGTACATTTGAAGTATTCCGTAGCCTTATATTTAGGTATAAAGTCGATTTTTTGTATACATTTATAGACAAAGTCGATTTTGTTAACATATTTAAGTTCGTTAACCTTCTTTAACTTACTGAGGTTTACAAAAAGCCATAACGGTATAACGGTAGTGCATTTGGAAGAATTCCGTAATGTTATATTTATATATAAAGTCGATTTTGTTGTATATACACATTTAGCAATCGATATCGAGATGCTTCAACTCATTAGTTTAACATATTTAAGTTAATTAACCTTCTTTAACGTATTGAAGTTTATATAAGGCCTTGGCGGCATAACGACAGTACATTTGGAAGAATTCCGTAATCTTGTGTTTTGATATAAATTCGATTTTCTTGTATATACACATTTTGCAAGCCATATCGAAATGCTTCAATTATTTGTTTTAACATATTTGCGTTCATAAACCTTCTTTAACGAACTGAGGTTGGCATAAAGCAATGGCGGCATAACGGCAGTGCATTTAGAAGAGTTCCGTAATCCTATATTTAAGTATAAAGTCGATTTTGTTGCATATACGCATTTAGCAATCGATAACGAAATGGTTCAAATCATTAGTGTAACATATTTAAGATAATTAACCTTCTTTATCTTTTTGAAGTTTACATAAAGCCATGGCGGCATAACGACAGTACATTTAGAAGAATTCCTTAATCTTATATTTAGGTATAAAGTCGATTTTGTTGTATATACACATTAAGTAATCGATATCGAGATGCATCAACTCATTTGTTTAACATATTTAATTTAATAAACCTTCTTTAACGAACTGAAGTTAACATAAAGCCATATCGGCATAACGGGAGAGCAATTAGAAGAATGCCATAATCTTATATTTAGGTATAAAGTCGATTTTCTTGTATATACACATTTATCAATCGATAACGAAATGGTTCAAATCACTAATGTAACATATTTAAGTTAATTAACCTTCTTTATCTTACTGAAGTTTACATAAAGCCATAACGGTATAACGGCAGTGGATTTGGAAGAATTCCGTTATCTTATATTTAGGTATAAAGTCGATTTTGCTGTATATACACATTTAGCAATCGATATCGATACGCTTCAAATCATTAGTTTAACATATTTAAGTTAATTAACCTTCTTTATCTTACTGAAGTTTACATAAAGTCATAACGGTATAACGTCAGTGCATTTGGAAGAATTCCGTAATCGTATATTTAGGTATAAAGTCGATTTTCTTGTATATACACATTTAGCAATCGATATCGAGATGCTTCAACTCATTTGTTTAACATATTTAAGGTAATAAACCTTCTTTAACGATCTGAGGTTGGCATAAAGCCATAACGGTATAACGGCAGTGGATTTGGAAGAATTCCGTAAACTTATATTTAGGTATAAAGTCGATTTTCTTGTATATACACATTTAGCTTTCGATATCGAAATGCTTCAAATCATTAGTTTAACATATTAAGTTAATAAACATTTTTTAGCTTACTGAAATCTACATAGGGCCTTAACGGTATAACCGCAGTGCATTTAGAAGAATTCCGTAATCCTATAATTTTATATTTAGGTATAAAGTCGATTTTCTTGTATATATACATTTATCAATCGATAACGAAATGCTTCAAATCATTAGTGTAACATATTTAAGTTAATTAACCTTCTTTATCTTTTTGAAGTTTACATAAAGCCATGGCGGCATAACGACAGTACATTTAGAAGAATTCCGTAATCTTATATTTAGGTATAAAGTCGATTTTGTGGTATATACACATTAAGTAATCGATATCGAGATGCATCAACTCATTAGTTTAACATATTTAAGTTAATAAACCTTCTTTAACGATCTGAAGTTAACATAAAGCCATAATGGCATAACGACAGTGCCTTTAGAAGAATTTCGATATCTTATATTTAGGTATAAAGTCGATTTTCTTGTATATATACATTTCGCAATCTATATCAAAATGCTTCAAATAACTGGTTTAACAAACTTAAGTTAATAAACCTTCTTTAGCGAACTGAAGTTGACATAAAGCTATAACGGCACTGCAGTTGGAAGATTTCCGTATTCTTATATTTAGGCATAAAGTCGATTTTCTTGTATATACACATTTTGCAATCGATATCGAAATGCCTCAAATAACTGGCTTAGCATATTTAAGTTAATTAACCTTCTTTATCTAACTGAAGTTTACATAAAGCCATAACGGCATAACGGCAGTATATTTATATGAATTCTGTTATCTTATATTTAGGTATAAAGTCGATTTTGTTGTACATACATATTTAGCAATCAATATCGAAATGCTTCAAATCATTAGTTTAGCATATTTAAGTGAATTAACCTTCTTTAACGTACTGAAATTTATATAAAGCCATAACGGCATAACGGGAGTGTATTTCGATGAATTCCGTAATCTTATATTTAGATATAAAGTCGAATTTGGTGTATATACGCATTTAACAATCGATATCGAAATGCTTCAAATCATTAGTTTAAAACATTTAAGTTAATTAAACCTCTTTCTCTTACTGAAGTCTACAAAAGCCTTAACGGCGTAACGGCAGTGCATTTAGAAGAATTCTGTAATCTTATATTTAGGTATAAATTCGATTTTGTTGTATATACACATTTAGCAATCCATATCGAGATGCTTCAACTCATTAGTTTAATATATTTAAGTTAATTAACCTTCTTTAACGTATTGAAGTTGATATTAGGTCATGGCGAAATAACGACAGTACATTTAGAAGAATTCCGTAATCTTTTGTTTAAGTATAAAGTCGATTTTGTTGTATATACACATTTAGCAATCGATATCGAAATGCTTCAAATCATTAGTTTAACATTTTTAAGTTAATTTACCTTCTTCAACGTATTGAAGTTGTTATAAAGCCATGGCGGCATAACGACAGTACATTTGGGAGAATTCCGTAATCTTATATTTAGGTATAAAGTCGATTTTCTTGTGTATATTTTTAGACAAAGTCGATTTTGTTAACATATTTAAGTTCGTAAACCTTCTTTAACTTACTGAAGTTTACATAAAGCCATAAAGGTATAACAGCAGTGCATTTGGAAGAATTCCGTAATGTTATATTTAGTTATAAAGTCGATTTTGTTGTATATACACATTTAGCAATCGATATCGAGATGCTTCAACTCATTAGTTTAACATATTTAAGTTAATTAACCTTCTTTAACGTATTGAAGTTTATATAGGGCCGTGGCGGCATAACGACAGTACATTTGGAAGAATTCCATAATCTTCTGTTTAGGTATAAATTCGATTTTCTTGTATATACACATTAAGCAAGCGATATCGCAATGCTTCAAATCATTAGTTTAACATATTTGCGTTCATAAACCTTCTTTAACGAACTGAAGTTGGCATAAAGCAATGGCGGCATAACGGCAGTGCATTTAGAAGAGTTCCGTAATCCTATATTTAAGTATAAAGTCGATTTTGTTGTATATACGCATTTAGCAATCGATAACGAAATGGTTCAAATCATTAGTGTAACATATTTAAGTTAATTAGTCTTCTTT
>CM050324.1:1272000-1288197 GCA_027475135.1 Bactrocera correcta
CAGGTATAAAGTCGATTTTCTTGTATATATGCATTAAGCAATCGATATCGAAATGCTTCAAATAACTGGTTTAACATATTTAAGTTAGTAAACCTCCTTTAACGAACTGAAGTTAATATAAAGCCATATCTTATATTTAGGTTTGAATTTGATTTTCTTGTATATACACATTTAGCAATCGATATCGAAATGCTTAAAATCATTAGTTTAACATATTTAAGTTAATAAAGCTTCTTTAACGCCTGAAGTTAACATAAAGCCATGGCACCATAACGGCAGTGCATGTAGAAGAGTTCCGTAATCTTATATTTAGGTATAAAGTCGATTTTCTTGTATTTACGCATTTAGCAATCGATATCGAAATGCTTCAAACCATTAGTTTAATATATTTAAAATAAATAACCTTCTTTAACGTATTGAAGTTGATACACAGCCATGGCGGCATAATGACAGTACATTTGGAAGAATTCCGTAATCTTATATTTAGGTGTACAGTCAGCGTCTAGCACTCAAAGTGTTTGGTCGTGTTAAGTTCGCTATTATAGTGATTTCTGTGCGGTCTCAGTTCCGTTATTCTCTTTTGCCTCTATTCGTTGATTAGTGTAAAGCTTTGCTTCATATTTATCATTCACTGAATATTTTTTTTTCAGGCTTGGTGAGTTTGTTTAAATTGTGAAATGCCCCTAGGGGCAAGTGCTAGTAGGGTGAATCGTTTTGCACTACTTGCAAACGATTACCCACGCAAAAAGAAAAAACTTTCTAATGGCTCGCCTGTTAATATTTTCCCCGAACTACCAAACGTCGTTGTGGCAGACCCAAAATTTCTTATTCTAGCATGTGATGATGTTAATAAAAAAATTTCAGACTTCTCATGTTTTGCCGTGCACAAAGCCTTACAAATTATCAGTAAAGATGTTATTTCCATATCTGAGCTTAGAGACGGAAACCTTCTGCTTCTAGTAAAAGATATAAAAATTGCCCAAAAATTTCTGGCCACTACGCAACTACATGGTGTATGCTCCGTCAAATTTTCATTTCATGCCTCGTTGAACACAACAAAGGGAACAATATATGCTCCTTACCTCAATAAAGTAAGTGATGAGGAAATTGTAAAAGAATTAAGCAACCAAGGCGTTACTGCAATACATAAATTCAACAAAGTAGTTGACGGTAAGGCAACTCCCAGTGGGGTTGTTCTCCTGTCCTTCGACTCATACAAACTCCCCAGCAAAATAGATATTTCGTGGCACTCCGTAAAGGTTAGGGAGTACATTCCCAATCCTATGAGGTGCAGATCGTGCCAATTGCTAGGGCACACCGCAAACTGGTGCAAAAATAGTCCGACATGTGTAACATGCTCCTTTCCTCCCCATCACCCAAACGACTGCACTCGAGTTAAGTGTGCCAATTGTTCTGAGCCACATCCGTCATCCTCAAGTGAGTGTAAAAGGTTTAGGCAAGCTAAAGACATTTTAACTATAAAAACCAGAAATAAATGCTCGATGAAGGAAGCCAAAAATATATATCTAAAGCAAGTCACTTTACCCCCAGCTAACCCCATAATCTCCTACGCCACTGTGCTTTCATCTCCAGCAAACGCACGTGCTAATACCGGTTCCTCACAAACGGTAATTAATGAGAACAAGGAGAATTCTAGCAACAATTCATCAACTATCATTCATAAATCACCTTCAAATCCAAAAGTCTCCAGCGACCAAACACAAATTTTCTCAAGCAATAGTCTTACTAATCAACAGCCCAATAATCAAAATAACTCTCTTCAAAATTCTACTCAAATCACAGCTAACTACCAAAAAACTCTCCACTCTGATATCAGCCCAACTAAACAGAAATCAGCTAACCAACAATCAAAGCGAATGCTCTCTAATAAGCAAATCACTCTCCACTCAAATAATAGCTCAGATGATGAATGCTATAACCATGCTAGTATTTCTCTCGGAGATACCACCGTAAACTTAAATAGTGCAGCGTCACTCAATAAAGCACAAAAATACTCAACTACTCATACTATGAATAACAACTTTACCAATGATGACAGTTTTTCGGCAATTGCTTTCTCTCCACCTGCATCAATTAACAGAGTTCTTTCTCTTACACAATTACAGAAAATGTCTGATGATTCGGACAGTTAATGCTCCTAGTTTTCCGTATATATCAATATAATAATTACTTTCAGCTTCTAATTCCAGCCACTAAATATGTTAACTTTTTTACAATGGAATATAAATGGTTTATTTAATAATTATCATGAGCTTCAGTTACTCATTACTGAATTTAAACCAGATCTTATTGCTCTGCAAGAGACCAATATTGGATATGGGAATACATTTTCAGCACCTTCTCCATACGTAGCATATTTCCACAATACGAATCAAACTAATATTCACGGCGTTGGTTTGCTGATTAAAAAAAACATTTGCCACAAACGTATTCAGATCGAAGCTAACTTAAATATAATTGCCCTCCAAATCAAAGCTATGTTAACTTTCACAATGATCTCAGTTTATTTTCCGCCAAGCAGTGCTATTGATTTCCACGAGCTGAAAAGTATTTTGATTTCTCTACCTAAACCACTCATCTTTTGTGGGGATTTTAACGCGTGGAGCCCGCTTTGGGGCTCCCCTATCCAAAACCGTAGGGGCAAAAGCTTTGAGGAACTCATTTGTTCACTTGACTTATCTGTCCTAAATAATAAAACACCTACGCACTTCTCTACACACAAAACATTTACTCATGTAGATGTTTCATCATCATCAACGAATATTTACCCACTCTTTTCTTGGAAAGTCTTGGATGATCTCTGTGGCAGTGATCATTATCCAATAATTTTTTACTTACATTGTAATAAAGCAAATATGATCAAGCATGCTCCCAAATTCTTAACTGAAAAGGCCAATTGGGAAAAGTACCATAACTTATGTGAGAAAATTAATAACCTTTATCCCGCCAGCAACAACATCAACAAGGAAGCCGCTCAAGTTAAAAAGGTTATCCTTACTGCAGCTTCTTTATCTATACCCCAAAGCAGGCCATATCTCTCGAAAAAATGTGTCCTTTGGTGGAATAAGGAAATCGCTAAATTGCGAACCATAAAGCAATCTGCCTGGTATATCTACAAACGTGTACGATCTAACCAAAACCTTCTGTCTTATAAAGCAGCAAACGCCAAATTCAAGTTAGCGGCAAAAAAGGCAAAAAAAGAAGCCTTTAGCAATATTACTAGCTCTATTAATCCTACAACTTCACCCAAAGAAATATGGAAAAACCTTAAAAAGTTATCGGGGTCTTACAGTATTTCCAATTTTCCCCACCTTGTGGCAGGCAATAACCCCTCACCATCTGCTAAGGAAGCTGCAAATTTGTTTGCTAAGGACTGGTCTGGTTATTCAAACGATACAAATTTTTCTCAAACTTTTGTAGCTGACAAAACTCGCCTGTTAAGCGAAATATATTTTCCCCCTCCTAATCTCCTACTATCTGCAAAAGAAATTGATAATCCAATCACGAAGGAGGAATTTAACAATTTCGTTAACAGGGTTAAGGGCTCCTCTCCAGGACACGACCGCATTACTTACGTAATGATCAAAAATCTCCCCGATATACTTAAAATGAGACTGATAAACCTATATAACAGCATTTTTTCATCTGGTATTTTTCCTCAAAGTTGGAAGTGCGCTTTTGTATCTCCCATCCACAAGCCAAACAAACCAGCGGATAATATATCAAGTTTTCGGCCCATATCCCTACTCGTATGTAATAGTAAAGTTCTGGAGAAAATAATTGCCCACAGGTTGATGTGGTTTGCTTCTAGAAACAAATTGTTAAGCCCTACTCAAGTTGGGTTTAAAAGCGGTCATAGTACCATAGATTCGCTATTAACTTTCGATCATTTCTGTTCGAATGCTTTATCCAGTAAAAAACACATCACAGCTCTTTCCCTTGACTTCCAAAAGGCTTTTGACCGCATTGGAGCACACGTAGTTTTAAGGCAACTAAGAAAGTGGAAAGTGGGTGGCAGAATGTATAACTTTGTCAAAAACTTTCTAACGAATAGAAAAGTTATAGTCAGAGTAAATGGCGTTTCATCCGAGATATATGACTTGCAAAATGGGATTCCTCAAGGTTCTCCTCTTTCGGTAGTGTTATTTATTATTGCATTTGACGAAATAAGTCAAATTATAGATAAGTACAAAGTAAGTTACGGGATTTATGCTGATGACGTTTTAATATATACTAAAGAGGACAGCCTTGAAACGGTTCAGGCGATTTTTTGTAAAGTCCTTAATGACATTACTGTCTGGTCGGCTCAGTCAGGAGCGATTATATCATATGAGAAGTGCAATACCTTGCATATCTGTCGGAAAAAATGCTGCCCAAATATAAAACTATGTCATAACAATTTGTATGTAAGCAATGTCAGCAGTTTGAAAATATTAGGCGTTTTATTTGATTGTAAATACACTTTTAGGTTTCACTGTAATTATATTAGAAATAAACTTATCAAACGCCTCAATATTATAAAATATTTTTCGTCTAAAAAATCATTTGTTCATACTACTACACTTTGTAATATTGTTAAAGCATTATTTTTAACTGTAATTGACTACGCGCTGCCAATCTATGGAACCTGTGCCAAAAGCAACTTAAATCTTCTCTGTGCTCCATACTACGCAGCGGTGCGGAAAAGCTTACGGGCCTTCACCACTACCCCCGTCGACAACATGCTAACTGAATCTGGACTCCCTAGCATAAATGAGAGAATCGAATACATGACTGCAAGCCTTATATACAAAATTTTATGCTGCAATAACAGCCACCTCTTTGACGAAATACTTAAAGCTTCCAATCGAAAGTATCTTCCAAAGCGGCTCTCAGCGATACACCGTGTACTGATCACTGCCAAGAAATTAAATGTATCAGTTAAACCAACTCGGAAAGTGTACCCAGACTACCCGCCTTGGCTGCTGTCAGACTTATCAATTGAAACCCGTTTACAAACATTTCAGAAGCAAAACACCTGTCCGCAACTTTACGCGCAAAATTTTCTGGAATATAAAGCTGAGCTAAGTCAAAAAGCATTCAACTTTATTTTTACCGATGGTTCGAAAACCAAATTTTCAACCTCATTTGCAGTAGTCTCTGAAAACCTTGATGTTTTAAGGAAAGGTATCCTGCCTAATCATTGCTCCATCTACACCAGTGAAATCTTTGCTATCTATCAAGCCGCCTTAATTGCATCGAAAACCAAGGGCAATTTCTGCATTTGTACTGACAGTCGGTCTGCCATTGATGCCCTCTGGAAACTCAAAAAGGACAGCGTCCTAGTAACCCACACCAGGGATTTGCTAATTAAACACAAAAACAAAATTAAATTGATATGGATTCCTGGCCATTGTGGCATCCAAGGCAATGAACTAGCTGACTCTGTTGCGAAGAGTCTTCACAATAACCCAGCTATCTGTTTTGACACTTTTGAAAAGGCCGATTTGTCGAGACATGTACGGCAGTATATTAACAATAAATCCTTACTAAAATGGAAAGGATATGTTCACCATTATGCAGATATTAATCCAACAAAAATTAGGCCTACTTTCCCTTCCGATGCTAAACAGTCAGACATTCTCGTTTTCACAAGACTTCGTTTGGGCCACACGCAGATCACTCACGGACATCTTCTTAGTCATGGAGTATCATTATGCAATGTTTGCGGGGCAATGAGCACATCTGTGAAGCATATCTTGGACATCTGCCCTCGTTTTTCTATTCAAAGGCAACGGATTTTTGGCTTGACTGTTCCATCACAACTTCTTTCCGACACTACAGCACTTAACATAAGCAAGATATCTAGTTTTATAGCCTCATGCAACCTATCTCATTTAATTTAGTTAACCTTAACTGTATAATAGTTGTAATCCATAAACGAAATGTAAATTAGTATTTATTTTGTAAAACCAGCTGATGGCCTCGAGCTAGTGCTGTTTTTTTTTTCTCTTATTTCCTGTATATTTATTGTGCATGAAATAAATAAATATCTATCTATCTATATTTAGGTGTAAATTCGATTTTCTTGTATTTACACATTTAGCAGTCGATATCGAAATGCTTCAAACCATTAGTTTAACATATTTAAAATAATTAACCTTCTTTAACGTATTGAAGTTGATACAAACCCATGGCGGCATAATGACAGTACATTTGGAAGAATTCCGTAATCATATATTTAGGTACAAAGTCGATTTTCTTGTATATAGACATTTAGCAATCGATATCGAAATGCTTCAAACCATTAGCTTAACATATTTAAATAATTAACCTTCTTTGCAAAAGCCATAACGGCATAACGGCAGTATATTTGGGTAATTTCCGTAAACTTTTATTTAGGTATGAAATCGATTTTCTTGTATATACACATTTAGCAATCGATATCGAAATGCTTCAGCTCATTAGTTTAACATATTTAAGTTAATAAACCTTCTTAAACGATCTGAAGTGGGCATATAGCCATGGAGGCATAACTGCAGTGCACGTGGAAGTATTCCATAATCTTATATTTAGGTATAAAGTCGATTTTCTTGTATATACATATTTAGCTATCGATATCGAAATGCTTCAAATCATTTGTTTAACATATTAAGTTAAAAAACATTTTTTAGCTTACTAAAGTCTACATATAGCCTTAACGGTATAACGGCAGTGCATTTAGAAGAATTCCGTAATGTTATAATTTTATATTTAGGTGTAAAGTCGATTTTCTTGTATATACTCATTTAGCAGTCGATATAGAAATGCTTCAAACCATTAGTTTAACATATTTAAGTTAACTAACCTTCTTTAACGTATTGAAGTTGATAAAGAGCCATGGCGGCATAACGACAGTACCTTTGGAAGAATTCCGTAGTCTTATATTTAGGTATAAAGTCGATTTTCTTGTATATATGCATTAAGCAATCGATATCGAAATACTTCAAACCATTAGTTTAACATATTTAAGTTAATAAACCTTCTTTAACTTACTGAAGTCTACATAAAGCCATAACGGCATAACGGCAGTGCATTTAGAAGAATTCCGTTATCTTATATTTAGGTATAAATTCGATTTTCTTGTATATACACATTTAGCAATCGATATCGAAATGCTTCAACTCATTAGTTTAACATATTTAAGTTAACAAACCTTCTTTTACGATCTGAAGTTGGCATAACGGCAGTGGATGTAGAAGAATTCGATAATCTTATATTTAGGTATAAAGTCGATTTTCTTTTATATACATATTTAGCTATCGATATCGAAATGCTTCAAATCATTTGTTTAACATATTAAGATAATAAACATTTTTTAGCTTACTAAAGTCTACATAAAGCCTTAACGGTATAACGGCAGTGCATTTAGAAGAATTCCGTAATGTTATAATTTTATATTTAGGTATAAAGTCGATTTTCTTGTATTTACATATTTAGCAGTCGATATCGAAATGATTCAGACCATTAGTTTAACATATTTAAAATAATTAAACTTCTTTAACGTATCGAAGTTGATACAAAGCCATGGCGGCATAACGACAGTACATTTGGCAGAATTCCGTAATCTTATATTTAGGTATAAAGTCGATTTTCTTGAATATACACATTTAGCAATCGATATCGAAATGCTTCAAATCATTAGTTTAACATATTTAAGTTACTAAACCTTCTTTAACGCACTGAAGTCTACATAGAACGTTAACGGCATAACGGCAGTGCATTTAGAAAAATTCCGTTATCATATATTTAGGTATAAATTCGATTTTCTTGTATATACACATTTAGCAAGCGATATCGAAATGCTTCAAATCATTAGTTTAACATATTTAAGTTAATTAGCCTTCTTTAACGTATTGAAGTTGATAAAGAGCCATGGCGGCATAACGACAGTACATTTGGAAGAATTCCGTAGTCTTATATTCAGGTATAAAGTCGATTTTCTTGTATATATGCATTAAGCAATCGATATCGAAATGCTTCAAATAACTGGTTTAACATATTTAAGTTAATAAACCTTCTTTGTCGCACTGAAGTCTACATAAAGCGTTAATGGCATAACGGCAGTGCATTTAGAAAAATTCCGTTATCTTATATTTAGATATAAATTCGATTTTCTTGTATATACATATTTGGCAAGCGATATCGAAATGCTTCAGCTCATTAGTTTAACATATTTAAGTTAATAAACCTTCTTTAACGATCTGAAGTGGGCACATAGCCATGGAGGCATAACTGCAGTGCACGTAGAAGAATTCCATAATCTTATATTTAGGTATAAAGTCGATTTTGCTGTATATACATATTTAGCTATCGATATCGAAATGCTTCAAATCATTAGTTTAACATATTTAAGTTAATTAACCTTCTTTAACTCACGGAAGTCTACATAAAGCCTTAACGGCATAACGGCAGTGCATTTAGAAGAATTCCGTTATCTTATAATTAGGTATAAATTCGAGTTTCTTGTATATATTCATTTAGCAAGCGATATCAAAATGCTTCAAACCATCAGTTTAACATATTTAAAATAATTAACCTTCTTTAACGTATTGAAGTTGATACAAAGCCATGGCGGCATAATGACAGTACATTTGGAAGAATTCCGTAATCTTATATTTAGGTATAAAGTCGATTTTCTTGTATATACACATTAAGCAATCGATATCGAAATGCTTCAAATCATTAGTTTAACACATTCAAGTTAATAAACCTTCTTTAACGCACTGAACTGCGAAAGCGTTAACGGCATAACGGCAGTGCATTTAGAAAAATTCCGTTATCTTATATTTAGGTATAAATTCGATTTTCTTGTATATACATATTTGGCAAGCGATATCGAAATGCTTCAAATCATTAGTTTAACATATTTAAGTTAATTAACCTTCTTTAACGCACTGAAGTCTACATAAAGCCCTAATGGCATAACGGCAGTGCATTTAGAAGAATTCCGTTATCTTATATTTAGGTATAAAGTCGATTTTCTTGTATATACACATTTAGCAATCGATATCGAAATGCTTCAGCTCATTAGTTTAACATACTTAAGTTAATAAACCTTCTTTAACGCACTGAAGTCTACATAAAGCGTTAACGGCATAACGGCAGTGCATTTAAAAAAATTCCGTTATCTTATATTTAGGTATAAATTCGATTTTCTTGTATATACATATTTGGCAAGCGATATCAAAATGCTTCAAACCATCAGTTTAACATATTTAAAATAATTAACCTTCTTTAACGTATTGAAGTTGATACAAAGCCATGGCGGCATAACGACAGTACATTTGGCAGAATTCCGTAATCTTATATTTAGGTATAAAGTCGATTTTCTTGTATATACACATTTAGCTATCGATATCGAAATGCTTCAAATCATTAGCTTAACATATTTAAATAATTAACCTTCTTTGCAAAAGCCATAACGGCATAACGGCAGTATATTTGGGTAATTTCCGTAATCTTTTATTTAGGTATGAAATCGATTTTCTTGTATATACACATTTAGCAATCGATATCGAAATGCTTCAGCTCATTAGTTTAACATATTTAAGTTAATAAACCTTCTTAAACGATCTGAAGTGGGCATATAGCCATGGAGGCATAACTGCAGTGCACGTGGAAGAATTCCATAATCTTATATTTAGGTATAAAGTCGATTTTCTTGTATATACATATTTAGCTATCGATATCGAAATGCTTCAAATCATTTGTTTAACATATTAAGTTAAAAAACATTTTTTAGCTTACTAAAGTCTACATATAGCCTTAACGGTATAACGGCAGTGCATTTAGAAGAATTCCGTAATGTTATAATTTTATATTTAGGTGTAAAGTCGATTTTCTTGTATATACACATTTAGCAATCGATATCGAAATACTTCAACTCATTAGTTTAACATATTTAAGTTAATAAGGCTTCTTTAACGCCTGAAGTTAACATAAAGCCATGGCACCATAACGGCAGTGCATGTAGAAGAGTTCCGTAATCTTACATTTAGGTATAAATTCGATTTTCTTGTATATACACATTTAGCAATCGATATCGAAATGCTTCAACTCATTAGCTTAACATATTTAAGTTAATTAACCTTCTTTAACGTATTGAACTTGATATAAAGCCATAACGACAGTACATTTGGAAGAATTCCGTAGTCTAATATTCAGGTATAAAGTCGATTTTCTTGTATATATGCATTAAGCAATCGATATCGAAATGCTTCAAATAACTGGTTTAACATATTTAAGTTAGTAAACCTCCTTTAACGAACTGAAGTTAATATAAAGCCATATCTTATATTTAGGTTTGAATTTGATTTTCTTGTATATACACATTTAGCAATCGATATCGAAATGCTTAAAATCATTTGTTTAACATATTAAGATAATAAACATTTTTTAGCTTACTAAAGTCTACATAAAGCCTTAACGGTATAACGGCAGTGCATTTAGAAGAATTCCGTAATGTTATAATTTTATATTTAGGTATAAAGTCGATTTTCTTGTATTTACATATTTAGCAGTCGATATCGAAATGATTCAGACCATTAGTTTAACATATTTAAAATAATTAAACTTCTTTAACGTATCGAAGTTGATACAAAGCCATGGCGGCATAACGACAGTACATTTGGCAGAATTCCGTAATCTTATATTTAGGTATAAAGTCGATTTTCTTGAATATACACATTTAGCAATCGATATCGAAATGCTTCAAATCATTAGTTTAACATATTTAAGTTACTAAACCTTCTTTAACGCACTGAAGTCTACATAGAACGTTAACGGCATAACGGCAGTGCATTTAGAAAAATTCCGTTATCATATATTTAGGTATAAATTCGATTTTCTTGTATATACACATTTAGCAAGTGATATCGAAATGCTTCAAATCATTAGTTTAACATATTTAAGTTAATTAACCTTCTTTAACGTATTGAAGTTGATAAAGAGCCATGGCGGCATAACGACAGTACATTTGGAAGAATTCCGTAGTCTTATATTCAGGTATAAAGTCGATTTTCTTGTATATATGCATTAAGCAATCGATATCGAAATGCTTCAAATAACTGGTTTAACATATTTAAGTTAATAAACCTTCTTTGTCGCACTGAAGTCTACATAAAGCGTTAATGGCATAACGGCAGTGCATTTAGAAAAATTCCGTTATCTTATATTTAGGTATAAATTCGATTTTCTTGTATATACATATTTGGCAAGCGATATCGAAATGCTTCAGCTCATTAGTTTAACATATTTAAGTTAATAAACCTTCTTTAACGATCTGAAGTGGGCACATAGCCATGGAGGCATAACTGCAGTGCACGTAGAAGAATTCCATAATCTTATATTTAGGTATAAAGTCGATTTTGCTGTATATACATATTTAGCTATCGATATCGAAATGCTTCAAATCATTAGTTTAACATATTTAAGTTAATTAACCGTCTTTAACTCACGGAAGTCTACATAAAGCCTTAACGGCATAACGGCAGTGCATTTAGAAGAATTCCGTTATCTTATAATTAGGTATAAATTCGAGTTTCTTGTATATATTCATTTAGCAAGCGATATCAAAATGCTTCAAACCATCAGTTTAACATATTTAAAATAATTAACCTTCTTTAACGTATTGAAGTTGATACAAAGCCATGGCGGCATAATGACAGTACATTTGGAAGAATTCCGTAATCTTATATTTAGGTATAAAGTCGATTTTCTTGTATATACACATTAAGCAATCGATATCGAAATGCTTCAAATCATTAGTTTAACATATTCAAGTTAATAAACCTTCTTTAACGCACTGAACTGCGAAAGCGTTAACGGCATAACGGCAGTGCATTTAGAAAAATTCCGTTATCTTATATTTAGGTATAAATTCGATTTTCTTGTATATACATATTTGGCAAGCGATATCGAAATGCTTCAAATCATTAGTTTAACATATTTAAGTTAATTAACCTTCTTTAACGCACTGAAGTCTACATAAAGCCCTAATGGCATAACGGCAGTGCATTTAGAAGAATTCCGTTATCTTATATTTAGGTATAAAGTCGATTTTCTTGTATATACACATTTAGCAATCGATATCGAAATGCTTCAGCTCATTAGTTTAACATACTTAAGTTAATAAACCTTCTTTAACGCACTGAAGTCTACATAAAGCGTTAACGGCATAACGGCAGTGCATTTAGAAAAATTCCGTTATCTTATATTTAGGTATAAATTCGATTTTCTTGTATATACATATTTGGCAAGCGATATCAAAATGCTTCAAACCATCAGTTTAACATATTTAAAATAATTAACCTTCTTTAACGTATTGAAGTTGATACAAAGCCATGGCGGCATAACGACAGTACATTTGGCAGAATTCCGTAATCTTATATTTAGGTATAAAGTCGATTTTCTTGTATATACACATTTAGCTATCGATATCGAAATGCTTCAAATCATTAGTTTAACATATTTAAGTTAATTAACCTTCTTTACCTCACGGAAGTCTACATAAAGCCTTAACGGCAGTGCATTTAGAAGAATTCCGTTATCTTATATTTACGTATAAAGTCGATTTTCTTGAATATACACATTTAGCAATCGATATCGAAATGCATCAAATCATTAGTTTAACATATTTAAGTTAATAAACCTTCTTTAACGCACTGACGTCTACATAAAGCGTTAATGGCATAACGGCAGTGCATTTAGAAAAATTCCGTTATCTTATATTTAGGTATAAATTCGATTTTCTTGTATATACATATTTTGCAAGCGATATCGAAATGCTTCAACTCATTAGTTTAACATATTTAAGTTAATTAACCTTCTTTACCTCACGGAAGTCTACATAAAGCCTTAACGGCAGTGCATTTAGAAGAATTCCGTTATCTTATATTTAGGTATAAATTCGATTTTCTTGTATATACACATTTAGCAATCGATATCGAAATGCTTCAAATCATTAGTTTAACATATTTAAGTTAATAAACCTTCTTTAACGCACTGAAGTCTACATAAAGCCCTAATGGCATAACGGCAGTGCATTTAGAAGAATTCCGTTATCTTATATTTAAGTATAAAGTCGATTTTCTTGTATATACACATTTAGCAATCGATATCGAAATGCTTCAGCTCATTAGTTTAACATACTTAAGTTAATAAACCTTCTTTAACGCACTGAAGTCTACATAAAGCGTTAACGGCATAACGGCAGTGCATTTAGAAAAATTCCGTTATCTTATATTTAGGTATAAATTCGATTTTCTTGTATATACATATTTGGCAAGCGATATCGAAATGCTTCAAATCATTAGTTTAACATATTTAAGTTAATTAACCTTCTTTAACGTATTGCACTTGATATAAAGCCATAACGACAGTACATTTGGAAGAATTCCGTAGTCCTATATTTAGGTATAAAGTCGATTTTCTTGTATATATGCATTAAGCATTCGATATCGAAATGCTTCAAATAATGGTTTAACATATTTAAGTTAATAAACCTTCTTTAACGAACTGAAGTTAATATAAAGCAGTATCGGCATAACGGCAGTGCATTTAGAAGAATTACGTAATCTTATATTTAGGTATGAATTCGATTTTCTTGTATATACACATTTAGCAATCGACGATATCGAAATGCTTCAAATCATTAGTTTAACATATTTAAGTTAATAAACCTTCTTTAACGCACTTAAGTCTACATAAAGCCCTAATGGCATAACGGCAGTGCATTTAGAAGAATTCCGTTATCTTATATTTAGGTATAAATTCGATTTTCTTGTATATACACATTTAGCAATCGATATCGAAATGCTTCAAATCATTAGTTTAACATATTTAAGCTAATAAATCTTCTTCAACTCACTGAAGTCTACATAAAGCCTTAACGGCATAACGGCAGTGCATTTAGAAGAATTCCGTAATCTTTTATTTAGGTATAAAATCGATTTTCTTGTATATACACATTTAGCAATCAATACCGAAATGCTTCAAATCATTAGTTTAACATATTAAGTTAATAAACATTTTTTAGCTAACTGAAGTCTTCATAAAGCCTTAGCGGTATAACGGCAGTGTATTTAGAAGAATTTCGTAATGTTATAATTTTATATTTAGGTGTAAAGTCGATTTTCTTGTATTTACACATTTAACACTTGATATCGAAATGCTTCAAACCATAACATATTTAAAATAATTAACCTTCTTTAACGTATCGAAGTTGGTACAAAGCCATGGCGGCATAACGACAGTACATATGGAAGAATTCCGTAATCTTATATTTAGGTATAAAGTCGATTTTCTTGAATATACACATTTAGCAATCGATATCGAAATGCTTCAAATCATTAGTTTAACATATTTAAGTTAATAAACCTTCTTTAACGCACTGCAGTCTACATAGAGCGTTAACGGCAGAACGGCAGTGCATTTAGAAAAATTCCGTTATCTTATATTTAGGTATAAATTCGATTTTCTTGTATATACACATTTAGCAATCGATATCGAAATGCTTCAACTCATTAGCTTAACATTTTTAATTTAATTAACCTTCTTTAACGTATTGAACTTGATATAAAGCCATAAGGGCAGTACATTTGGAAGAATTCCGTAGTCTTATTTTTAGGTATAAAGTCGATTTTCTTGTATATATGCATTAAGCAATCGATATCGAAATGCTTCAAATAACGGGTTTTTAACATATTTAAGTTAGTAAACCTTCTTTAACGAACTGAAGTTAATATAAAGCCATATCTTATATTTAGGTATGAATTCGATTTTCTTGTATATACACATTTAGCAATCGATATCGAAATGCTTAAAATCATTAGTTTAACATATTTAAGTTAATAAAGCTTCTTTAACGCCTGAAGTTAACATAAAGCCATGGCACCATAACGGCAGTGCATGTAGAAGAGTTCCGTAATCTTATATTTAGGTATAAATTCGATTTTCTTGTATATACACATTTAGCAATCGATATCGAAATGCTTCAACTCATTAGCTTAACATATTTAAGTTAATTAACCTTCTTTAACGTATTGAACTTGATATAAAGCCATAACGACAGTACATTTGGAAGAATTCCGTAGTCTAATATTCAGGTATAAAGTCGATTTTCTTGTATATATGCATTAAGCAATCGATATCGAAATGCTTCAAATAACTGGTTTAACATATTTAAGTTAGTAAACCTCCTTTAACGAACTGAAGTTAATATAAAGCCATATCTTATATTTAGGTTTGAATTTGATTTTCTTGTATATACACATTTAGCAATCGATATCGAAATGCTTAAAATCATTTGTTTAACATATTAAGATAATAAACTTTTTTTAGCTTACTAAAGTCTACATAAAGCCTTAACGGTATAACGGCAGTGCTTTTAGAAGAATTCCGTAATGTTATAATTTTATATTTAGGTATAAAGTCGATTTTCTTGTATTTACATATTTAGCAGTCGATATCGAAATGATTCAGACCATTAGTTTAACATATTTAAAATAATTAAACTTCTTTAACGTATCGAAGTTGATACAAAGCCATGGCGGCATAACGACAGTACATTTGGCAGAATTCCGTAATCTTATATTTAGGTATAAAGTCGATTTTCTTGAATATACACATTTAGCAATCGATATCGAAATGCTTCAAATCATTAGTTTAACATATTTAATTTACTAAACCTTCTTTAACGCACTGAAGTCTACATAGAACGTTAACGGCATAACGGCAGTGCATTTAGAAAAATTCCGTTATCATATATTTAGGTATAAATTCGATTTTCTTGTATATACACATTTAGCAAGCGATATCGAAATGCTTCAAATCATTAGTTTAACATATTTAAGTTAATTAACCTTCTTTAACGTATTGAAGTTGATAAAGAGCCATGGCGGCATAACGACAGTACATTTGGAAGAATTCCGTAGTCTTATATTCAGGTATAAAGTCGATTTTCTTGTATATATGCATTAAGCAATCGATATCGAAATGCTTCAAATAACTGGTTTAACATATTTAAGTTAATAAACCTTCTTTGTCGCACTGAAGTCTACATAAAGCGTTAATGGCATAACGGCAGTGCATTTAGAAAAATTCCGTTTCTTATATTTAGATATAAATTCGATTTTCTTGTATATACATATTTGGCAA